>CAIGRN010185573.1:0-12696 GCA_903798345.1 Fraxinus anomala | reverse complement strand
TGATTCTATTCAATGGAGCAAGTGTGATTTTACTGTGTTATAGCATTTTATAATCAAGTTTTAAATCCGAACACATCCGTAATACTTATTTTATTAAAGAGTACTATTAGGACTTATTCATCTGGTAATTCATCATGTAATTCATATTGTAATGCATTTTTTTGTTCTCAGCCAGCTTCACGTGTAAGTAGTTAGTTAGGACAACTAGCATTTTCCTTTTGGCTATTTATACATTGAAAGTTTATTCATCTGTAACAATTTTATTCATTCTGATCAATACCAGAGCAGCATATTCTTCTTCCATTTATCTCTAATATGGTATCAGAGCAATATTCATAATTGTGCCCCATCACCTTCATCGATTCAACTGGTTTTTTTTTCTCAACATCTTTTCTACCTTCGATTCTACTTTTCTATAGAATCACTACATTCAGAAATCAATTCTGGTTCGAGGTCATCCATGAGCAAATTCGCCATAGATGAATCTTCTAGTCCCTACTTCCTGCATCATTTAGACAACCCTAGATTGGTGCTCGTGTCTCAGCAACTCACGGAAGATAACTACGCCTCTTGGAGTCGTCGATGACAATTGCCTTATCAGTTAAGAACAAGTTGTCCTTCATCGATGGATCTATTGAAAAACCAGGAGTCGCAGATCCTAATTTAATTAATTAGTGGATTCGAAATAATAATATGGTGATATCTTGGATTCTCAATTCAATCTCAAAGGAGATCTCAACTAGTGTGATCTATGCAAGTACAACATATGATCTGGAATGACCTCAAGGAATGATATCAGCAAAGCAATGGTCCGTAGATCTTCTAGTTAAAGAGAGAACTGATAAACCTACTTCAAGATCAAAACACTATAAGTGTGTATTTTACTAAACTCAAAATCGTGTAGGAAGAGTTGAGTAATTTTCGACCCAACTACTGCTGTGGAAAATGTACTTGCGGGGGGAGGGGGTGTTAAAAAGTTGAATAAACACTATCAAATGGAGTACATTATGTCATTCCTTATGGGGTTGAATAACTTATTTTCTCAAGCTAGGGGTCAGATTCTACTTATGGATCCCTTACCTCCTATTAACAAAGTTTTTTGCATTGATTTCTCAAAAGGATAATTGGAGGATTAGTACACAATCCATTGGAACTGATTCCATTGGAGCGGCTGCCTTTGCTTTTGGAATTGATAATTCCAAAACTGCTATTCATTCTAATCTTCACAGTACTAGTTCAAACGTTAATATCTCCAACAATTTCAAAAGGAAGGAATGGCCGTATTGTACACATTGCAAATATCATGGACATTCCGTGAATAAATGTTACAAAATCCATGGATATCTACCTGGTTACAAGTCAAAACCAAAAGAAAACTTCCAAAAATCTTCTACTTATAACTCTGTTAATCAATTATCTGCTTCTGTTACTCAACAGGATGATGACAAACAAATGGATCAGCGGCTTGACATTGGGGATTTTGTATAGAATTTGAATTCCAATCAATATCAACAGCTCATGAAAATGTTGTCCACTCACTTGGCTTCAAGTGAAAATTGTACTTCAACTTATTAGGACAACAATGTCTCTTCAGGTATATGCCATTCTATATCAGCAATCATGCTTTTGTATCTAAATATTTATGGATAGTAGACTCAGGGGCCACCAAACATGTATGTTGCATTGCTGATGCCTTTATGAACTTGAGGACTGTTGATAATTCAAGTATTACTCTGCCCAATTGCACACAAATACCAGTCAACCTATGTGGAGATATCAGAATCAGTCCAAAACTGATGCTGTGTGATGTTCTATTTGTTCCCCAATTCAAATTCAATTTGTTATGCGCCAGTGCATTGACTATTGGTTCTCAACTTATTCTGAGTTTCTTCCATGATATGTTCATTATTCAGGAGGCATCAACCGAGAAGATGATTGGCAGGGGTGACAGAATTTAGGATCTATATATACTTGATACTAAAGTCATTGAATCAGTTTGTAATGCCTTTGTTTGTAGTCTTTCATCTCATAGATGGCACAATAGGCTTGGTCATCTATTTTTTAAAAGACTAGATGTGTTAAAGGATCAACCGCTGTGTGATTTCACCAAATTAAACTCAAATCTTACTTGCTATATCTGTCATCTTGCTAAGCAAATAAGATTGTCGTTTCAATCTAATACCAATCTATCCAGCTAACCATTTGATCTAGTGCATTGTGACATATGTGGACCTTATCATGTTGCATCTCACTCAGGCTACAAATACTTTTTGACTTTGGTTGATGATTGTTCTAGATTCATCTGGCTATACATGTTAAAGCATAAATATGATGCTGTGAATGTTGTTCAGCAATTTTTCACTATGGTGGCTACACAATATAATGTTGTTATTAAGAAAATTAGATTAGATAATGACAATGAACTATCCTTCAAAGATTTCTTTACTGAAAAAAAGGTAATACATCAGCTTAGTTGTGTTGAAAGACTACAACCAAATTATGTGGTTGAACGTAAACATCAACACCTTCTAAATGTGGCTCGAGCTCTATTTTTTCAATCGAGAGTGTCTGTTAAATTCTGGTCTGAATGTGTTATGATAACAGCCTTTCTCATCAACAGAACTCCATCTCCTCTTTTACAACACAAAACCCCTTATGAAGTGTTGCACGGTAATCCTACTAGTTATTCTTTCCCTCAAAGTTTTTGGGTGCCTGGCCTTTGCTTCCACACTCACTGCACACGGAAATAAGTTTCAGCCCAGAGCCAGACCCTGTGTATTCTTAAGATATCCTCATGGCATCACATGTTATAAACTTTTTGATGTCTCTTCGAAGCAAATTTTTATTTCAAGGGATGTTGTGTTTTATGAGGATATATTTCCCTTTCATACAATTGTGGATGCTAATCAAATATTGGATCCTTTTCTGACATAGTCTTACCATTCTCTTCTTATCTCTCCCTCATGAGGATATACTCCATCCTATTTCATCTCTCCCTCACTTTCCTCATAAGGGAGAGTTTTCTCCTCCTTATTCTTTCTCTTCTGAGTCTCCATCTACTCACCCACATATTGATATGCACTCAGGTATTAACCTTCGAAAATCTCAAAGAGTTTCTAGACCACCAACATACCTCAAGGACTTTCACTATAATCTAATCTCCCATTCTAATAATTCTATCACTATTCTTCCTTATCATATTGGGAATTTTATTTCATATAACCACTTATCCAACTCTTATAGGCATTTTATATTAAATGTCTCTTTCCATTTTGAACCGCACCTTTTTCATCAAGCTATCAAAATTTCCCAATGGCTTGAAGCTATGCAGCTTGAACTTGATGCTATGGAACCAAACCACATCTGATCCATTGTCCCATTGCCTACTGGGAAATATTCAGTGGGTTGTAAGTGGGTTTACAAAAAATAAATATAAATCAGATGGTTCTGTAGAAAGGCAGAAAGCACGCCTTGTGGTAAAAGACTATACACAACAAGAAGGGTTGGATTACTTTGACACTTTCTCCCTAGTAGTTAAAACTGTGATTGTTAAGGTGGTGTTTGCTCTTGCAGCCTATCATAATTGGCACTTGTTCTAGCTAGACGTGAATAATGCTTTCTTAAATTGTGACTTGTTTGAAGAGGTCTATATGGATCTTCTACTTGGTTATGATCTCCATAAATCTATCAAATAGGGGGATAAGCTGGTTTGTAAATTACACAAATCCATATACGGCCTCAAGCAAGCTTCAAGCCAATGGAATTCCAAGTTTCCCATGCTCTCATTCATCATGGCTTCTCTCAATCAAAGATAGATTATTCCTTATTCACGAAAGGCTCTGGTGATAACTTCTTTGCATTATTGGTTTATGTTGATGACATTGTCATCACTGAGCCCAACATTCAATGAATTGATTCCTTAAAGGTTTTCCTACATTCTCAATTTAAACTCAAGGACCTGGGTTGTTTGAAGTATTTCTTAGGGATTGAATTTACTCGTTCCACTTCGGGCATTGTTATTTCACGAAGACAATATGCCTTGCAGTTACTCGAGGATGATGGTCATCTTGACTGTAAACCAGTTACTAGCCCTAAGGATCCAAAGACAACCCTCAGCTTACATGGTGGAGATTTTCTACCTGATGCTTCTCATTACATGAGGTTGATTAGGAGACTAATCTACTTAACTCTTTCACGACCAGATATAACGTTTGCAGTGCACAAGTAAAGTCAGTACATGTCTCAACCAAGGCTACCACATCTTAAGGCAATTCACCATCTTCTTCGATACCTGAATAGGAGTCCAGGCCAAGGCCTTCTATTTTCTTTTCATATAACTTCTCCTGATGGTTCTCCAGACAAGCCTCTCAAACTTTGGGCATTTTCTGATGTGGATTGGGGATCTTGCACTGATACTCGAAAGTCTGCCGCTGGTTTCTATATCGTTATTGGTGAATCAATGGTTTCTTGGAAATAAAAAAGACAATCTACTGTTTGTCGTTCATCAGCTGAGGTCGAGTACAGAGCTCTTGCTGCCACAGTTAGTGAAATCATCTGGATTAAACAATCGTTAACAGATTTCCAAATCAATGTTACCCTTCCAGCTGTCATTTATTGTGATAACCATGCTGCAATCCAAATTGCCACAAATCCTATTTTTCATGAACGAACGAAAAACATTGAGATTGATTGTCATTTCATNATTAAACAATCGTTAACAGATTTCCAAATCAATGTTACCCTTCCAGCTGTCATTTATTGTGATAACCATGCTGCAATCCAAATTGCCACAAATCCTATTTTTCATGAACGAACGAAAAACATTGAGATTGATTGTCATTTCATTCGTGAAAAGATTACCGTTGGATTGGTTAAGCTATTTCCGATTCAATCACAGTATCAACTAACTGATGCCTTTACTAAATTGTTGCTTGCATCCAGTCTCAATCCCTTGTTAGCCAAGATGTGTATCAAAAATATATACAACACATCTTGAGATAGAGTATTAGGACTTATTCATCTTGTAATTCGTATTGTAATGCTTTTTTTGTTCTCAGCCAGCTTCACGTGTAAGTAGTTAGTTAGTTAGGATAGCTGCCATTTTCCTTTTGGCTATTTATACATGTAAAGTTGATTCATGTGTAACAATTTTATTCATTCTGATCAATAACAAAGCAGCATATTCTTCTTCCATTTATCTCTAATAAGTACTATTAATACTTGTGCATATGCATCTTTTTTTTAAAACTATTTACAAATATAAATATTCATCACTGTATTTATTAATTGATTCTTTTACGTTTTAATATTGAGTATACGAATAAATGATTATTTTCTAATATATTGTGATTTTAAATTCTCCATGTTGGCAAGAAAAAAAATTCAAACTCCCCATTGAACTTCTACCTTATAAAACGAAAATTAAATAGTGAAAAGAAAAATTCAAAAATATATGTTCTCAAGCCATGACACTGCACTTCCCCCGTCCGAACAACTAAACCATCTACCCACGAGCTCGGCTCTCATCAAAGTGACGAGCCGAGCACGAGCTTGTGAGCTCACGGACCGAGTTGAGCACACAAGCTCATGTTTTGACTTTTTTGTTCACATTTTTTACAAGAACGGGCTGAGCTCTTATGCACGGCCCATGAGCCGTTTGCGAGCTCGACGAGCCGACCCTCTCTCGAACGAACTCCCACTCGGCTCGGGCTTGTCCCGAAACGAGCCCGAATCGTTTATGGGCCGAGCTTTGACGAGCTGCCGATAAACTATTCGACCATTTTGCCATCCCTAGGAGGACAAACTCCACTCCATTCAAGAAGATTTAATCATAAAGATAAAAAAGAAATTACAATATTAGATATATAGTGTATCAAATGTTGGTATTTAGAGCGAAATTGTGGCACTGTATCACACTATCTCTTGACTCAAAGCCATGCAACCGATGAATCATGCTACATTACCAGGGCCAATGTGGCCTTGGTAATGTCGGGGGCCAATTGGCCCTACATGATAGGTCAAATGGTATTTGTACACGGCCTCTTGTACATGTACCGTTATACACAATAGATTCAAAAAGGTAAAAGAAAGAAAAATATGGACAAAGATTACAAACTTTTAATTCAATTAAACATGATGCGTCAAAAATAAATTATGATGGTAATTTAATTACCTTTTAGTATATTTAAAGATAAAGATAAACCTAAAAAATAATAAAGGTCCCACTTCTTATATAGCCCTTGTTTGGTTCATTAACACTTTTCCGTAAGAAAATTGACAATTCAAATTGTGAATGACAATTTTTAAATACTAAATTGGCTTCTATCATTCAATTATATATTCACCAGAAAATCCTGTTCTAAATCACAGAAAAAATAATAATGTATTTGTATGTATTGCATTCTAAATTTTGGACATTTATTTTTGAGATCATAATATGCTCAAATGAATCTTTAAACACAAAAGGTTTCATTCATGACTATGAACATAGTTAGATACCATCGAAATAAGAAGCTTAAAAGCATCTTCAAAGCTTATCTAAAGTAACCAAAAATAAATATGCCCTTGTTTGATGGGGATCAAAATAAGATATTTAGTAATTTTTTTTATAAAAGTTAATGAAATGTAATGTTGAAAAGTTTTTGATTTCATAAAATATATGATTAAAATTAATTGATAATTTTGACTTAAATTAAAAAATCAATTTTAATTCTTATCAAAGTATTTTTAAATATATTTGAAAATAAAATATTATTTTAAGATCAGCGAGTTTAGTATAGAAGTTCACACCGTAGAGAACCGTAAAAGTCCAGCGGTTCCACACATTTGTCATTACGCGCGGTTAGTATCAAAACATTTTGATCCCATGAGTAGTACACACAATTAACAACCGTCGCACATGTATTACTCTTACAGTAGTATTCCCTCCTACAACCATCGATGAAAGGAATAACGGCGGTGGAGGTCGTGGCCGACATCACCATCAACAATCCACCTCTCAATTTGCTCTCCGTTTACGGTATTTTTACTCAAATTAACATTTCCCTCTATACTTTAATTAATTTCTGTTCAACACTCGTACTTTGTTTTCACTGTAAATTGTCGTTCCAATAACCGTCTGGAAAGCAATTGTTTATGATATTTAGAATTATTACTAGTTAGAGATGAACGTGCGTTACTCGTTATTCTGAAATACTTTATAAGTGCTGTAAAAATAATATTTAATCCTCAATTTACCATTTTAATCTAAATATGAGAGAAATGTAAGCTCCTGGGAATAAATGTTAATTATTATACATGCAAGTAAATAGTGAAATGTATACTTCAATGTGAGTGTTAGAATTACAAGTAAATGCATAAATGAAGATGAATGACAAATTCCATAATGAATTAACGTGAATGTTAATTAATTTAGAATTAATAACAATGAATATATATGTGACAATTGATGTTAAATAATTTATATTAAATTAATATAATTTAATTTTCAATTAAGTGAAATTGGATGCTAATTAGTATACATGATAATGAATTTCATTTTTGAATGTTAAATTCTAATTAATATTAATTAATTGAATGTTAATGTTAATTAATTGAGAATTAATAATAGGGACATAAACGTGAATGTGAATGTTAATTAATTGAGAATTAATTATAGTATTTATTACGGTTTGTAAATTAAATACATATTGAAAAATGAAAATGTAAGATATTATTGAAATAATTGAATTGTAACATGGTTATAATTGTTCAAAAAATGATTCTCACTTGATGTGATATTTTAATATATTATTGATTTACCACTAGTTACCTGTTTGCAGCAACTAACACAAATTCTGTATATGAGTTGTGAGTCTCCGGAGATTTCTATTTCTGTGCATTGTGAATTCAATTCAATAACATGTTGTCTTGTTATTTTTCTGTGCTCCTTAGCTTAAAAGAGAGTATTGAAGAAACTATATTAAGAGATGATGTGAGAGCAATTGTTATTACTGGTAAGTGATAACATTGATATATGCTTCCATATTTCGCAATGACGGATGATAAATTTGAATAATCAATCGATGCCCTACCAAACTGCATCTATACAAAATTTGTAGTTTCCAGCTACAAATTGCATCTTTACAAAATTTATACCAATCGATGCCTTACCAAACAATGAAAACGGAATAAGTAATGCCATTTACTAAAAAAGAATTGTATTATAAGCCCATACAATGGAACCTTATGCAGTCGAATGAAATCCACTTCCTTTCTAATACCTCCAAAGAAAAATATCGCATATTTTTATATTTGTGAGTTGCTTTTAATTTTATTTATTTTTCATTAATCACCATCTAAACCTTCTATTTCAACCACTATGTTTCTGTATTGAGTGTACTTCT
The DNA here is from genome assembly GCA_903798345.1 of Fraxinus anomala. Classification (NCBI taxonomy): domain Eukaryota; kingdom Viridiplantae; phylum Streptophyta; class Magnoliopsida; order Lamiales; family Oleaceae; genus Fraxinus; species Fraxinus anomala. The sequence goes on along the minus strand of CAIGRN010185573.1, from coordinate 4,312 downwards.
ACATTTGTACTCTCTCGCTACTTACCTTTTTAGGTTCCTAATTAGAGGTTTTCATCTTATTCCACTTCAAGTTAATATTTCCATATGTCATGTTTTTCTTTGATTCTATTATACAAAACAGATGTACAGAAAAATAGATCGATACGTTCTTTACAACACTTTACAATCCAAACCACTAGACACCAAGATATCTATGATTGAAGGCTTCGAGATATTGTACCCTTCTGTATCAACACAGAAAAATCCAGATTCACCCAAAAACCCTCATAATCACAAGAAACATGCAACTTCTTCAATAAGCCAGAAGAACCCAAAGTTACCATCAAACAGATACACTCTTTCACCATATTTTACCAAGAAAAACACTCTCTAAACTAGAATAAAGAGTTAATCAAATCAAAAGAGAAAACGAAAGAGAAGACGGAATACTCTAGAAAACCCTCGAGAAGGTGAAGACCAAAATGACAGAAGTAATTAGGGTTTCAACCATAACACAAGATTATATCGAGATTGAGGCATCATTTGATCCAACGGTCCTAAGTAACTTGCACTTTTAGTTATAAGGTAAAACAACCAAAGTCGCATTCACCAAACCCGTTTCTATCTGGACTCAATATTGGGCTTGGGTTTCACTGGGCTTCAACAGTTAATGTTATCAGGCAATAGTATAGGAACATGGGTCAAGCCCTTTTCACCATAGTCTAATGTATTGGGTTGGATCTAGCATCACAGCCTAAACAGATCTCCACCTTGATGCTAGTAGAGAAACATAGAGCTTATTTCTTCATCCAGATAAACTACTAGACTGCTATAGCTTCCATGAATCTCCCACACAACATCAAGTTTAGTACCTGCATCAGTTTAAAATTAACCAGTATCAATGTTCAACATTTGCAAACAATGCTTAAATTTGTTTAGAGGTAGTACCTTGGTACCAATATCAGTTAGATTAAATTGAGTAGCAATTTTCTCAAGAAATAAAATTTTTTTAGAAACTATACCTCTAATAAAGTTCACTAATTTCAGATAATAAACCCTTAAGCCATAAAACCTATTTTATTGCCTCAGTTGTAGCAACATACTCAGCCTCAATTGTGGATAGGGTACAACAGGTTGAAGTTGGGATTTCCAACTGATAAATGTCCCACACAAAGAGAAAATATAAGCTGTAGTGGATTTTATGTTGTCCATATCTCCAGCAAAGTCTAAATCTACAAAACCTTTAAGCACTACACTTTTATTACGGGCACTAAAGGATAAACCTAAGTGTAAAATCCCTTCAAATGTCTCATCAACCATTTTATAGCAACCCAATGTTCAGGTCCTGGATTAGCCATAAATCTACTAAGTGTACTAATGAAATGAGTCATGTCAGGTTTTGTACATAGTATACATAACTGATCTTACTGCATTAGCATAGGGAACCCTTTCCATTTGTTTAATATCAGATTCATCTACGTGACATTGTTCTTTACTTAGCTTAAAATGGCTGGCCAAAGTTAGAGTAATATGTTTTAAGTTATGCATAGCAAGTATAGTCAACATTTTCTCTACATAACCAATTTGCTTTAAACTTAATAGTCCATTATGCCTTTTTCTATTTATTTTCATCCCTAAAATTTTCTTAGCATGACTCAGATCTTTCATCTCAAATTCAGCATTTAAATATCTTTTTATCTCATTAATAACATACATATTTTGTCAAATCAACAGCATATCACCCACATATAAAAGTAGAAAAGCAATAATAGCATTTGCATTTCCTTTTTTAAAATATAAACAATGATCAAATACACTTCTTATAAAACCAACAGTAAATACAAAATTATCAAATTTTTTGTACCAATATCTTGGAGATTGCTTTTCAAGCCATATAAAGATTTTTTTACAAACAAACATGCTCAGTTTTAGATTTATCAATGAAACCAAGTGGTTGTTTCATATAAATCACCTCTTCTAGATCACCATGCAAGAAATCAATTTTTACATTCATTTGTTCAAGTACATGATCATAATGAGCAACACGTGCAAGCAATAACTCTAATAGTAGTAAACTTAACCACATGAAAAAAAATTCATTATAATCTATTCTTTTTGTATAAAACCTTTAGTAACAAGTCTAGCCTTAAATCTTATAAGCATCTTCTCAGTATTTCCCTCCTTAACAATAAATATCCACTTGCAATCAACAAGTGTACCTGCAGGTTTAGAAACTAAGGTCCAAGTCTTATTTTTTTTATTAAGGAGTCAATCTCATCTTCCATAGTAGCCTACCAGTTCTCAGATTGTTGGCTGCACTAGCGTCTTCATAAGCTTTTGGTTCTTTGGTGACTAAGTCTTGATAAGAAAGAATAACAAGTGAAAGGTAGTTCATATGCCTAGGAGGCTCTCTTATTTCTCTCCCAACCCTATCTCTGGTTAATTGGTAATCACTCACATCTTTAGACTGACCTTTCACACTGCCCTATTCTATATCTTGAGGATCAAAAGCAGTTTCAGCTTCTTCCTTCACTTGTTCATGTATAACAGGATCAGATAGTAATCCAAGCTCCACCTGCAGCTTGGTTCCACCTCTTTCTTCTACTTCAGGAAGCCTATTAAGTTCATTATCTCTTAAACATGGCATATTAAACTCATCAAATGTAACATCCCTACTGGTGATAATCTTAAAAACTTTAAACTATATTCCATAACATGTACCCTTTAACCCCATCATGATATCTCAAGAAAACACATTTTTGAGCCATATGTTCTAATTTACCTACCCTCTGATGGGAATAGACAACACATCCAAATATTTTCAAATTGGAATAATCTGGAATATTTCCAGTTCGGTGCTTTTCAGGTGTTTTATCACCCAGAGCACTTGAAAGAGTTCTATTAACAATATATGAATATGTCATCAAAACTTCACCCATAAGACCTTAGGAACACCTGAACCAACTATCATGCATCTAACCTTATCTAACAGGGTTCTATTCATCATCGCAACAACTCCATTTTACTGAGAAATATATGAAATTGTTCTATATCTCTTAATCCCCATTTCATTGTAAAACTGATCAAACTCAGTATTGCAAAACTCTAGACCATTATCAGTCCTAATATCTTAATCTTCTTATTGATTGGATTTTCCATCATAACCTTCCAAGTTTTAAACTTCCCAAAGGTTTCAGATTTCTATTTCAATAGATAAACCCAAACCTTTCTAGAGTAGTCATTAATCAAGGATAAGAAATATCTATTCCCTACTTGAGTGATAATGGATAAAGGTCCCCATAAATCAGAATGTACGTACTTAAGGATAGATGTAGGTCTATGCTTCCCAGTGTTAAAGTGCAGTTTATGCTGCTTACCTATAGTGCGATTTTCGTTAAAAAGAACTTTAGATATGGAGTCTTTTCCAAAAACATCCTTCCAATGGAGAATATATAGGCCATTTTCACCTACAAGAGCTAATCTTTTGTGCCACTTTATAGTGGTATCAAGTTTAGCACTGGAAGACTCAACAATGTGATCAACCACTGTACTAGCCTTGATCACATAAATTCCATTTCCTTTAACACCCTTAAACATGACAAGAGATAATTTTATCACCTTTAATAGACCATCTTCAATTCTACCCTCTAGACCTACGTCGTCTAAATTTCTCATTGAAATTAGGTTCCTGTTTAATTCAAGAACATATCTAACCCTTTCAAGGGTATAGATATATCTATTATCAAATTTCAATGGTACATTTTCAATCCCTTCAACTCTGCAGGCTATGTTATTCGCAATAACTATTTATCCTCTACTAATTTTCTTAAGGCCTTCTAGCCAATTTTTCTTAGAAGTCATATGAAAGGTACAACCAAAATCCAAAATCCACTCTTGGATCTGATTTCCTTCATCAGCCACATTAGCAGAGTTGGGATCAGGTGTAAATTTTGTTATAGCATATACATATACATCAGTAGATTCTGTAGGTTCTACTACATTTTCTTCATCAACACATTTTCCTTTCAGTTCATTTTTTCTTCTTATAACAATATTTGATAAAATGTCAAATCTTCTCACACCCATAGTATTTTTTGTTTCTTATATTTGATTTAGATCTGCCCTTACTTTTGAATTTCTTTCTATTATTGTTTCCCTAATTACTTTGATTTTCTTGATTACTAGTAAACCTACTTTGGGTCATTGATGCGAGATTATTTTCAACTACAAGTGTACGGTGTCAAGTTTTAATATAGTGAGAGTAGAATCTCGTTTTCCACAGGGATCGAAACCAAATCCTAATAATTCCTATAATTAAAATAACCTTCATTTT
>CAIGRN010185550.1:0-11993 GCA_903798345.1 Fraxinus anomala | reverse complement strand
TAGAACATGATTATAGAATGAATGAATGATATTGTTGATATTGATTTATAAATTGCAGAGAGTAGAGTAGAGAATGATAGATCGATATTGACAGTAAGTTTGGTGGGAAAAAATGTTGTAATTGATCGGTATTTATATGGAAGAAAAATAAAATGGAAAAAAATAAAAATTAATAAAAATAGAAGATCGAAACGGTTACAGAAAATTAACCGTTTCAGTTCGTCCAGTGACAGTTCTGGTCACTGAATTTTAAATTTTTTTTTTTTTTTTTACGAGCCACGAGCCAAGCAGCTCGTCTAGAGAGCCGGCCTGCTCGGCTCGTGTTCGGGCTCGTTTTTGATGAGCTGCTCGATTCGATTGCCACCGCTAATTTTCTCTCAATCACTATCTCAACTCCTAATTATATGATTGGATTGTCTATAAGAAATTGTTGTATGCTCAAATCAATTGATTAAGTTTAAATGTCATTATATAGAATTTATAAGTTGATCTCATAATATTAAAATTATGAATCCTCTGGTCCCACGTATACATTCATTTAGATGTTTGCGTACTTATCATACAATAACATTTGTAAAATGAAAATGTTATCCATCCTCTTTATTTCTTCATCTTCGAAATGATACAAGCAAGCAAGATTTTGAAAAAAAGTATATTGTTAGGAAAACTTAGCCACCATACTCTAATGTTTCTCAACCAAATATCAAAGATCTCTGAAAGAGAGATAGCAAACCGACTTGCAACCCAAATGGTAAATACCCAAGTGTTAAAATTAGGATTGAAATCCTATTCATCAATGCTCTTCTATCTTGCAATTATTAAAGTACATGATCGTAACTCATCACTATAAAATATATTTATGACTTGAGGTTTACCTTCACTTTATACATTATATGTTTCAATTGTAGACATATAGTAAACAAAAGAACGCAATTTCTACTTTCAATTGTGTGATAGCTACTATTGAGGTTCATGATACTATTTGGTGCGGGGATTACTATTGTGCATAATGTGATAGTAAAATTGGAAAGAAAAAGAACAATAAGATCGACATAGAAATTTAAGTGGTTTGGCAATGTGTTTACGTCCACTTGTGTACGACTTGCATAATTCAACTCCTCGTGATATTAAATGAGTTGTGATATTTCTCCTCTATAGTACCTAAATAAGTAGTAATGACCTTTGTCAACATGTCCTCTGCATTCTCAAAAGTATGTACATACTAAGATCCAAGTCATTGAAGTAACCAATTCTTCGATATTGAGAAACCTCACATCTATAAACTTGATCCCTGCATGATATATTTTGTTCTTGGCCAAATAAATGACACTTTGGCTATTACAATGAAACTTAACTCCACATTGCTGACTCTGACAAGACCCGCTAGGTACAATGCTTACGTAGCAGCCTCAACTATATGTACTCCACCTCGAACATGGACAATGCAATGTGAATCCGTCTATCTATTGTTTGGAATTGTTGGTGCAACAAGTGAACACTACAGTCTGCAACTAAGTGAAATATTTGGGATCCAATTGCAGTTTTCTCTAATAATATTGATGGACAGTTATTGAATTGCTGACTTGACAAGAAAGTGATGGTGTAAACCACACCTTCACATCAAATAGAAATATTGAAAACAAATATCAATCTTCCATTTTATCTTTCAGGGACAAGATAAACTTTAATGTTTATTATTAACTGTCGTGCAATGGGGGTTGATTTCATAATCACACTGATTAATTATAAAAAGAATAGTGTTCAATAATTTCCATTAAACTACTCCTTTGTTCCTAAATGCATTATGGATTTCATAATCACCCAGATTAAATTATAAAAAGAATAGATTGATGTTGAAAATAATTTCTTTCCAACTAATCCATGTCCATTAATACATAGTTTATTTCTCAATCACACTGATTAAAGCTCTTAGAAATTTCTCCATTTCACACTTTGGGTTAAAATCTGGGTGTGAACCGAATTCTTTGTTGAAATAATTGAAGAATTCTAATTGAAGTGCACGCCAAGAGGAATTCAGATTGAAATTCTATTTGGAAGCCCTATTGGGAGTTAAAATTTGTATTGAACTTGAAGATGTTGAAATTATGGACCGAAAAGAAAAGTCACTGCATTTTCGCTAGCCTACCGCTAGCTGGCTGCTCAAGCAACACTTGCAAATTTTCTCCCGAGAGTTGGTCGCTCGCCTGTCGCCAGCCTAGCACTCGACCAACGGGCCTGTTGCTAGCTTCTCACTCCAGCAGCAGGGTTATCCGGCCTAGACCCTTTTCACGTTTTAACACTTTTTTTGGCGTTCTTCTTCCACTATAACTCATCTATTAGGATTTGGATGTCGCCCTACATAGTTGCCTATATATACTTGGCTTTTCTCTACAATTTATGGTGTGAGAAAAATGATTACTAACTTTTAGGATCATTGTAATATTTATCTATCTTCATTATTTATGGTGCACTAAAATCTCTTAATTCCTCTGCCATATTTTCTTATCTTTTTTTATTCTTTTGCTTGTGATCAAATCCTTCATTATTGTGCCATATAACTTTAAAATCTCAATCCAGTGGTTAGTTTCATATCAATTGGTATCGAGAAATAAATGATCATTGAATTTTCAATAATTGGTATAAGAGATTCTTGGCATAATTAACACAACAAGTTGTATTAGAGTCCAGGTTCAGCAGTTCCGCAAGAGCGTAGAGTTTGATTTTTTCAAGGTTTTTTGTTCGTGATGGCTTCCTACGACATTCCGCTTTTGGATCGAAACACCAAATTTTCGCTATGGTAGGTTTAGATGTGTGCAGTACTTGCACGGTAGGATTTGGATGATGCATTGCTGAGAATTGAAAAGATGTCCATAACTTTGGCCAGAGATGAGAAATTACGGAAGAATAAGAAGACAATTTCTCACATACATCTTCATCTATCGAATATCATTCTTCAGGACATTTTGAATGAGGATTCAGCAACTACTTTATGGTTGAAATTGGAACAATTGTGCATGACTAAAAGTCTGATAAGCAAGTTGCATCTCAAACATAATTTACACTCTCATCGACGGCAGAAGGAGGATCATTGAAAAATTATCTGACTGTATTTAAGGAGATAGTCGCTAATTTGGAAACTTTGGAAGTAAAGTATGATGCAGAAGATTTGGCCTTGATACTTGTGTTCGTTGCCTACTTCATTTTCTTCATTTAGAGACACGATCTTGTATAGTCGTGATATTGTCACCATAGAGGAGGTGTATGATACTTTGTTTTCAAAAGAGAAGATGAAGCATCTAGTTTCTGAAGCCAGAGATGGAGAAGGCCTGATTGCTCACGATGGTTCTAGAAGGGATAGATCGAAATCTAAGTTCAATAATCAGATTTGTAACTAATGCAAGAAGAAGGGACGCATGAAGAAGGATTGCTACAAATTGTAGATTATTAAAAGGTTAGCTGCAATTCGATATGGGAAGCAATCAGAGACTTCATGTGAAGTAGACCTTGTAGAAAACAATATAAGTGAGGGAGATCTTTTGGTTATTTCGACATCGAGTATAAACTAGAGAAGGATTGGATTTTGGATTCTGTGTGTGTGTTTCTTAAGTGTCCTAATAAAGACTTGTTTACTACATATGAAGTCGTTTATGAAAATAGGAAATTCGACCCAAACTACACCTAGAGGGAGGTGAATAGGTGTAAATGTGGAAATTAAAAAATTGTAATTAATCAGCAACAAGTCACTAACTAATTATCTCTAGATGGTTACGCAATCAGTTCAATTATCTTATGTTTGAATACTCCAGAATAGAAAAAATAGTAAATAATCCACTATAAACGATCATGGAGAAACTCCAACTAGGTAAAAATATCGGACAATTTGCCAGTCAATAATCCACTATAAACGATTTATAACTTACAGTCCGATAGACTCTACGACAACACGTACTTTCTGACCTCCTGACGGCAATTCCAATAGCTCTCCTGGATTTAGTGTTCCTATACCAACTCCCAGCTACAATTTCCAAAGCTCTCCTGGATTGCGCTCTCCTGCAATAACTCCTAGTTTTGTGAAATCCTTTCTCTCATGTGGATTAACAAAGAACATCGCGTTCTTCACCGACTAGAACTCCAGTCACATTCCCTTGATCTTCAGAATTCTGATAGATATGAAAGAAACAGCAATTTGGAATTTGGATTTAGAATATGATGTTTTTCACTGCCAAGAACAAATCACAATATGAATAATGAAGGTTGAAAGATAAATGATGAAGAGAATATGAAAACAATGTGTTTGCTCAATGATCAACCCTCTAAAAACCGTTCCATGGCGTTTGGTATTTATAGGTTAGGTTAAGGAATGAATGAATCGGGTAAAAAGTCTTTAAAAAAATGAATTAAAAAATTTCCGGATAACACCGTCACTCGAGCGAGGGATGAGCGAAAGTCAAGCGACATGTTGTCCCTCGAGCGAAGGCTACAGGTGGGCGACATAGTTTCTGTTTATGACGCTCGAGCCAAACCTTGGTGATAAGCTAACGAAATTTAGGTGCTGTTTTTCCTTCTTTTCCATTATCGAATCCTAGACCTAATATAACACAACTTTCACTAATTGCACATTAATTCTTGACTTTTACAACATATTAATTACTTTTGTTCACACATTTGTCAATTATATTAAATACCTAACAAGCTCTCCCTTTGACATTCTGTGATAAAACTACAATCTAAAGTTAAGCCAGTAGTGAAATAAAATTATAGACTCAAAAACTGACACAACCAAAAATTGTCTTGATCGAATTCTGCTTTTCATTTATCAAAACCTGTTTCCTGAAATAGACAACTCAAATATCCAGTGTAAAATGTATGTGAAACAGTATTAAGTGTAAAACCAATTTAAGCAGTTAATCAAGCAGTACTAAGTGTAAAAATGAATGAAGCAGTTATTAGCATATAACTCATTTTTCAGTATTATACCACATGTTAAATTAAGACGTAATATCAATGCAATCCAACATACCAAAACAAAACATTGATACTACAAAACATCAAAACTTAATCTAGCAATGTTGAAATCATCATTGAATCAAAATTTGTAGATACATCATGTCAAGTTAAAATTATCATATACATCTTCAAAAAATACTACTCCATCATCAAAAAATACCTACACCTACTCCCCTATATTTGTTACAAAATGACAAGGGTAGCCTAACAACTAAGTTGTATCGTCAGTCATCTCCTCCGAAGATGTACCATTATCCCAGTGGCGACGAATCCATCGAAGCCCTAACTTAATATATCCAATAGCACCACAAAGTGTAGTGAACTCAGTAGTGTGTCGATCAACTCTAACTCGCAGTTGTGTAAGCTCAGCCATCATTCAAGTCTGCTGCTCGATCAGCAAGGTCATCTGTCCCATAAGAGCAACAGAGGATCAACAAGAACATAAGTGATATCAGTAGGTGGAGGGACAAGCTCAGTGGGAGGAGGAGCGGAGGTAGAAGAAGATGGAATATTAGTAGATAGAGGAGTTGAGGAAAAAGTAGGGAAACTCGAGAGATCAAAAGATATAAAGTCATCTATAAGATCAGCCGATACAGTCGAGTCAACAGGTTGTGCTGGCTCAGAAGAAGCATGTGAGCTACTCTGAGCAATAGTAGTATGGCCATCGACCGAGAAACCCGCCTCGGAACCCCCTCTGGAAAACTCACTCCTAGGGCTGTCACTAACCTATATATCAAGTAAGCATAAGGCAGCCCCATCCTCGTCCTCGTGACATGAAAAGTGCGCAAAATTTGCTGGCAAATGAACAAAGGTAAATCAATGGAATCGTCATGCACCAGGGCATAAAGAAATCGAGCCTTCTCCATAGGTAACGAAGAAGTGTGGGAGACATGCTACATATTTGTGCACACAATGCGTAAGAGAATCTGGCGATTTGTAGGAAGAGAGCCAGCGCGGATCACACCAGGACCTCCCTCCAAGGGTGTGTTAAATACCGTCGAACGGACTAGAGAGTCCGTCGGAAGAATATCAGGCGTCAAGTATGGAAATAAGGGATAGGTGACCCTGGGGATATGAGCTATGCTAGACACAACTTCAGGAGTGATCTTAATCGTCTTACCCGTAAGAAATACTCTAAAAGATGAACTGCTAACGTCATGAATGTTAGCATAGAACTCATGAATAAGAAGACTAGGCAGAGGAATCAACTCGACCAGTAATGGTTCCCAACCTCGGGAAATGAGAATAGCATTGAAGTCGGGTGACTGGTCAGACGTAATGATCTCGCGCTCAAATAAAACTAGCCGCAAGGAAAACTGTGACCCAAACTTGTCTTGGGCAACAGCAGAAATGAACCTAGTCCTACTGTAAGAAGATGAGGTACCAAGAGTCATAACTGCAGTACAGGTTCTCTTAGGCGGTATCTGAAATGAGTAAAACCAATATATCAATACCTCAATTGAACACATGATATGCATGAGATACATAAAAGCACGCAAAACGAGGCAACGAAGATAAATGCAACGTGCGCTAGCATGGATGCACAGAATGAGGACGTGAAATCTAAACGTAGGTGACTTGAAGACATGACGCGTCGTGAAAACATGCCGCGATGACGTGATCACCAAATGAAAAAACAAACGACGCAAGCACACCAAACCAACAACCCCAACGTGATCAAGATAGTTAATGTGTATAAACGAAGTGGTAATATGCATCAATAACACCGAACACATAGAACAACCACGTGGTGATATCCATAGACCAACGAACCCACCACCATTTCAACAAAAAAAAACCCTCAACCACAAACCACCAACAAATCCAAATCCATCCTCCAACACCAAACCAAATGAAAATGAAGAAAAGGAATGAAGAACATAAAAAAAATAAAAATAAAAACGCGCCAAAAACGGTCCAAGAATCAGATTTTCGTTGCAAAATAGTGCAATAAGTGGTGACATTGTATGAGAATGCACAAACCATGTAGTACAAACGTCAAAATTGAGGCAAGAATGACCAAAAACCATAAACCCAAAAGAAATTGAAGAAAAAAGAGAGAGAAAATAGGGGTTTCAGTGATTTACCTTTTGAAAATTGTTGATTCAATGAAATAGCACCATAATTTAATAATTTGGAATGTGTAAAGTGTGGATAAAAAACAAATTTGATGTGGGTGGAGAAATTTGGGAGAATTGGAAAGGAAAAAATGGGAAGGTTTGCCAAAAATCCTGAAAAATAACGTTAAAATTTAAAAATACTCGTTGTCCCTCGAGCGACGGTCGAACGAGAAGTGAGCAAGGAAGCTTCTGCAGCCATCGCTCGAGCGTAGCTTAGCGAAAAGCTAGCGGAAAACTTGTGACAAAAATAGCACTGAATTTTTGAAACTAAAGAAAAATAACACCCTTTATTATTATTTTTTTATTATTTTTATTTTTATATATATAAGCAAAAAAATCCACCGACATACAGATGAACTCTAAACATGCATGTGTTTACAAGTAATGCGTTTATCAAATCACATAAAATTTCCCACATACTCAAATCAAGCTCAAATGAAGTAAAGTGTATAAATGACTCACGTGTGTTAAGTGCCACTATTCTAGTGAACATGACTCCAAACCTGAAATTTGTGAGAAATGACATACAAACATCACTGTTAAATAAATATTTTCCTTACGAATGAAAGTCAAGCCCATAAAACGTTTAGGACCTGAAAACGAGCTCAATTACATGAATATTTTTCTTTTCTCCCCTAAATTTGAGCATATAATTTTTATGTCGTTTTTCTCAAATATTGCATCTTACAAACTTTTGTTAATTAAGCAACTAAATTGACTCCTGTAACGAGTTTTAAACCGGTTAATCCAAGTTAGTTGACTATAGGCACCAGGTTATGAGAGCCCCTCGAGCTTAATTACTCGAGTGAAATAAGTTTGGAACAAAAGTATAAGATGAACCAAACTATTATATATATATTTTTTTTATTTTTTTAAATAATACAATAAGATGGATCATTAGCTAAGGTCATCTAAATGTAGGTCAATTCACGTTCAAGGTCACCTTATCAACAAATGACAGACATCCCAAATCTCACACATGTGGTTCAGACTCACTCACAAGATCATAGTGTGTGCTATGCAGATTGTACATGAAGAACATTATACTCAATACTCTACATTAAATCGAATCAAGTAATGGAAATGACAATATAGAACAAATGAATGCATACTCGATTACAAATGCTACATTTAAGAGCACCATGAAATGTCTAGAGCCCAAAAACATTAAAAAAAAAAAAAATCAATACCCAAAGAAAATAAATACAAAACAAAATAGAAAAAATAAAATACAAATAATTGAGATGCATGAATAAACTCAGTGAATTGCATATGCATGCACCTAAGAACCAAATCAATGAGAACCATAGATGCTCTTACCTTTAAGAGCATGATCAATCTCACAACCTTCCAAGTCACTCTTTTTAACCCAAACCTTCTTAGATGTAGAAGTGATTCTAGTTAACCGAGTCATCATCTCAGTTAAATGGCTAACCGGATTAGCGAGAAAGTAAACATTGCTAGAGAAATCCTAACTCTTATTTCTAATCACGAGTTTACGATACCTAAGTCTTATGTGTCCTAGTGCACCACAATGGTGACAAGTTGGAATGAACCTAGGTTCAAACTTGCTCGGAGGTTGTTGCCGATATGTAGGATGATTGACCCTGCGCTGTTTAGTAGGTCTCGATCCTAAGATATTTTTGCCCTTAGGGTCAGGATTAACATTATTTCGAGCTTTATTAGTTGCTGAGACGAACGTGGTCTTAGATGTACTAACACCTAGAGATGGGTGAATAGGTGTAAATGCGGAAAATACGAAGTTCGACTCAAACTATACCTAGAGGGGGGTGAATATGTGTAAATGCGAAAATTAATAAATTGTAATTAATCAGCAACAAATCACTAACTAATTATCTCTAGCCAGGTTGTCGCTCGAGCGAAGGGGAGGCGGCAGGCGGGCGACGTAGTTTCTGTTTCTGACGCTCGAGTCAAACCTTGTCGATAAGCTAGAAAAATTTCGGCGCCAATTTTCCTTCTTTTCCATTCTCGAACCTTAGACCTAATATAACACAACTTTTACTAATTGCACATTATTCTTTGACTTTTACAACATATAAATTTAAGTCCCTTTTGTTCACAGACTTGTCAATTACATTAAATATCTAACAGTTTTCAAAGGTGTCGTGGTTATGTGAAACAACACACCTTGTCGGGTTGCTGGAATTGGTACGGTCAGATTGAAGCTATTGGATGAGACAATTAGAACACTTTGCCAGGTTCAACGTATTCCATATTTGAAGAATAATCTCATCTCATTGTCTATCTTTGATTCAAAGGGTTATAAGTTCTTTGGTGGAGGTGGAGTTTTGAAAGTTTTTAAGAGTGTCAGTTTGTATTGGAGAGACAAAAAATGTCTCAATTATACATCTTGCAAGATCGTGCAGAATCTAAAAGAGTCATTCAGCACAGGTTCAGTATCGTGATGGACATTCAATTTCATACAATACCTTTAGGAGCTCGTAAATGGTCGAATTTGAAGAATATAGCTCAATGGAGTTCAGAAAATATGGATAATACTGCTTTGCCACCATCAACTGCGGTGCCATTATATTCTATTGCTAGGGACAGACCTAGTGGAAAAATGTATGTGTATACTGATTTTGTTAAGCATGCTTTCAGCATAGTAGAAGGAGTAGAATCTAGTAAAGGGCCTTCTTTAAAAAAATTTGAATTTGATTCTGCTTTGGGGTGTCTTACAACCCCATTTGATGAATTTTAAAATCATTATGATTTTTTTGGGAATGTAAGGTAATTCTGTAGAGTGGTGCTTGGATTCATTGAAAGTGGTAGAATATTTTGTGCTTGGTTGGAGAAATCAGTTTTGGTTATATTTGAAGAGTTAGTTCATTCCTTATAGATGAATTTTCTTCTCCGGGTAGAAAACATTTTGGAACTTTGTTCGTTGTAGTGGAGTTCGTGTCAAGGTGGAAATTGAAATAATTGAAGAATTCTAATTGAAGTACACGTCAAGAAAAATTCATTTTGGAATGCTAATGGAATCTCATTCAAGTTGAAATTATATTTGGAAAACGTTTGGAAGTTGGAATTTGTATTGGACTTGAACATGTTGAGATTATGGACCAAGAAGAAAAGTCGCCGCATTTTCGCTAGTTGACCGCTCGAGCAACACCTGTAGGTTTTCTCCCGAAACTTGGTCGCTCGCCTGTCGCCCGCCGGCACTCAAGCGATGGGCCATCGCTAGCTTATCGCTCGAGCGATAAGGTTATCCGGTCCAGGCTCTTTTCACGTTTTAACACATTTTTTGGCATTCTACTTCAACTACAATTCATATATTAGAGTTTGGACGTCGCCCTACATAGTTGCCTATATATACTTGGTTCTTCTCTACAATTTATGGTACGAGAATATAGTGTGAGAAAAGTGATTACTATCTTTTAGGATCATTATAATATTTCTCCATCTTCATTATTTACAGTACAATAAAATCTCCTCATTTCTCTGCCATAATTTTTTGTCTTCTTTTATTCTTTTACTTGTGATCAAATACTTCATTATTGTATCATATAACTTCAATATCTCAATCCGATGGTTGATTTCATATCTAGTGATATTGAGCAATACGTGATCCTTGAATTCTCAATAATTGGTATCATAGATTTTGAGCATAATTAACACAACACTTTAGAAGGCATGAAACTTATTGTCTTCTGATTGGGTTTAGTGACACTATTATCAAGCCATGCATGTTTCTTAATTTCATTATTTATTGGTAAATTTAATGCTTTATATATAATATATATGGCCTAAATAATCCCTCCATAAGAGTATCTCCTATCATGGTGTAAAATAGATTTAAATTATCATTTAGACCTCCAAAGTGGCCGAAAACCTTTCCAATGAAGAGATGCAAAGGAAATGCAAATTAAAACATATATTTAAAAAAAAAATTTAATTTACATCTTTTGTAGATCCTCAAGATTCAAAAGTGGATTTAGATCTTTCAATTGAAGTAAAACTTGAATTCAAAGCTACCCGAATGTAAAAAAGGATGTAAAAATGATTTTCAAAATTCCAATTTACATCCAATTTTACATCATTATAAAAGATGCAAATTCCAATTTACATCCAGTTTTATATAGAAGATGCTCTAATAATATAGTGTAATACATCTTTGAAGTAATACTCTTAATGGAATAGCCTCCATATAATCATATATAATGTTTTGTTAAAATAAACTCCACACTATAATAAGTTATAAATATTTTAGGTCTCGTTTTAAGAAACTTGCATCCACATAGTAGTAATTCTTATAAATTGCAAAATAAATATATTTATGTTACATTAAAAGCTTAAAATAAAATAAAATATTTATCAAACGTTGTTTAAAGAATGTAAAATTTTAGTCTTTTAAGACGACTTTGCTTATATTCAACATCACAAAAATAGGGTTAATTTCACAAACGGTCACTAAAGTTACATGAAAATTACAAAACGGTCACTGAAGTTTAAAACTTTCAGAAACGATTACTTAAATTTCACGCGTTTCAGAAATGGTCACTGAAGTTAGTTTTAGGACTCTTATATTTTAATTGAAGCCTAAAGCACCAAAACACGGTCACTTAAAAGCTGGAGGACCTCAACTTCAAAATTCAACTAACCTAGACTTCAACATTCATGCCTCATTCCACCACTTTTCGACCACCAAAACCATCGGACCAACACACCACCTTGAAGCCCTCGATGCCCTCTACGCAACCCACCCAAGAAAAGCCCCTAACTCCGACGAATTTAGCAGGAATTTCGTCCCAAAAACAGCCCCTCGCACAACACAAAATTGCCAGCCACCACGTTTCGCGCCCCATTCCACCACTTTCCGGCTACCAAAACCACCGGACCAACACA
>CAIGRN010185536.1:0-12313 GCA_903798345.1 Fraxinus anomala | reverse complement strand
GGGTGCCCCGCCCCACTGCCATCCCTAAACTAGATCCCATTTTGACACACATTATTTCAAAACTTATTTTCAATCACACATTCTTCAATCAAATAATATTTTTCATTGTATCAATAATTTTTTCTTACTTTTTAACCACATATTTTCCATCATATCATTATTTAAAATGCATTCATTCTTCTATAATATCTATTAAACACACTCTAAATTATATTATATGCGGTACATTGACTATTTAAAATTTTTAATTCCAAAAAATTCTTATTACTTGTTATGGATTTTAGATCGAGTGATAATGACGATAATGAAATAAACAAGAAAATAAACACCAAAATTTACGTGGAAATCCAATACGGGAAAAAAATCATTGGCACAGGAGGAGAAATCCACTATAATCAATAGTAGTTGTGTTTACAAGATTTCAATTCACTCAATTAAAATCTAAAGCGCTCAAAATGTTGTATGAATATCTCTCTATTATGTTCTGTTCTGTTTTGAGGGTAAGAGGCGGGCTACAGCCCCATCGCTCGAGCGATAGGGCAGTGTCGACGAGCGACCAAGTCTCGGGTTGTTTTCTTCTGGGCTCACTCGAGCGTCTAACTAGCGCCAAGCTAACAAAATGCGGTTACTTTTTCCCCCGCTCTATAATTTTGATCTTTTCAGTATCACTCCAATTTAGATTTCAATACTACTAAAATTTGGGTCAAACCAAAACAAATCTCCACATTGAACCCAATTCCAACACAAGGAATTCCAAGTCACGACTCCATCAATAAACACCACTCATCTTCTTCCAAAAAATCTTTAATGGATTAAATCAATGACAAACGACCACTAAGTTCAAGCAATGTTCAAATTTAGCAATAAGAAGTGATTTTGTCATCATATCAACATGATTATCCTTGGTATCAACCTTGCTCACTACAATATCACCATGAGCAATCACATTATGCACAAAATGATATCGCACATCAATGTGCTTAGTCCTCTCGTGAAACATCTGATCATTAGTCAAGAAAATTACACTATGACTATCATAGAATACTGTAGATATCTGCAAGTCTTCACTGATTTCACAAATCAATCATCTCAGTCACATAGCCTCCTTACATGCCTATGTAATGTCCATGTATTATGCTTGTGTTGTAGACAAAGTTACTGTATTTTGCAAAGTAGCTTTCCAGCTGATAGTACAACCTCTAAGGGTAAACACATACCCTGTAAGTTATCTCCTCCTATCAAGATCCCCTGCATAATCTGATAAGTATCTGAAGATCCATTGCACTGTTTTTCAATGTTCCTTGCTAGGATTTACCATGTATCTGCTTACTGCACTAACTGCATGTGCCAAATTAGGTCTTGTACAAATCATAGTATACATAAGCGGACCAACTATACTGGAATAAGAAACCCGAGACATATAATCATTATCTTTATCTGATTGAGGACACAAGTTAGGACACAAGTTAGATGATAATTTGAAGTGGGCAGCCAAGGGAGTATTGACTGCTTTCGCATTCACCATATTGAATCTTTCAAGCACATTTTCAATGTACCCCTTCTGACTCAAATACAATTTGTCAATCTTTCTATCCTTCAAGATTTCCGTACCAAGATTCTTCTTTGTTGCACCCAAGTCCTTCATACCAAACTCATTGGTGTTGAAACTTCATTTTCTGACATGTGTTTTATCTTTGGCTGCTATGAGCATATTATCAACATATAATAACAAATGTGTAGTCGATCCAACTATCTCCTTTTATGAAGTACATACAACTATCATAATTACATCTGAAGAAACCATGAGTAGTCATTAATTAAGCAAACCTCTTATACCACTGACTCAGTAATTGCTTTAGTCTACACAAGGATTTTTTCAACAAGCAAGCACAATCTTCTTTCCCAGAGACTGTGAACCCTTCAGGTTGTTGCATGTAGATGCTCTCCTCAAATTCTCCATGTAAAAAATGTTGTTTGACATCCATCCGCTCAATCTCCAAATTATTCTTAGCCATCACTCCAAGTAAAGCTCGGATGGAACTATGCTTCACAACTGGTGAGAACACGTTTGTAAAATCAACACCTGAAATCTGACTGTAACCCTTTGCCACCAATCTAGCCTTNAAATCTGACTGTAACCCTTTGCCACCAATCTAGCCTTATATCTAGCATCTTCAATCCCTAATCTACCTTCTTTTCTTTTGAATATCCATTTGCAGTGAACAACCTTTTTACATTTAGGTAATTTTACCAAGTCTCAAGTGTTATTTTTGCTCAATGGCTCCATCTCCTCCTGCATAGCAATCATTCATCTGCTAGAATCACTACAACTGAATGCCTTTGAATATGTAGCGGTTCCTTAGTGGAATCAATGTTTTCAGCCACACTCAATGCATAAGCTGCCAAATCTGCTTCCCCATACTTCTGTAGATGTCTAATCTGTCTGCGATGTCCATCCTTAACTATTTATTACTATGGTGCTGGCAGTGTAGGCAAAGTAGGTAAGATATTACTGTGTGTCAATCTCGAACTGGACTGATCTATAGTAGATTGTTTTGTAACCTCTGATTGTTCCTCTAAACCAATTTCTAACTCCAACTGAATTGAATGATTCTGGTCCTCGATTTTATCAGAATTCCCAAGAAGTGAACCACGAACCATAGCAAGTTCATCAAAAAATACATTCTTACAAATAACGACATTTCTTGTTTCAAGACACCACAATTTATACCCTTTAACACCTAATTTATACTCACGAAATATGCACATTCTAGACCTATGCTCCAATTTTCCATTATCTACATGAGTATAAGTAGGACACCTAAAAAATTTTCAAATCAAAATAATAAGAAGGTTTACAAGACCGTATCTTCTTGTGTCTTTTTATCAATGACAATTGAGGGTGAACGATTAATCAAAAAACAAGTTGTAGTAGCAGCTTCAGCCAAAAAAGTCTTAGACAACCCAGAATTTGAAAGTATACAACGAACATTTTCCACCAAAGTTTTATTCATCCGTTCAGCCACACCATTTTGTTGAGGAGATCCAGGCATTGTCAAGTGTCTCAAGATACCTTCATCCCTGCAGAAGCTATTGAATTCATCTAAATAAAACTTCAACTCATTATCTGTGCGTAGACGTTTTACCTGCTTTCTAGTATGCTTTTCTACCAATGTTTTCCATTCCTTGAAGGTCCCAAACACACTACTCTTCTGCTTTAAAAAGAATGCCTAAAATTTCCTAGAGAAATCATCAATCACTGTCAACAATTAATAATGACCTCCTTTTGATAGTACCTTGGCCGGTCCCCAAAGTTATGTATGGATATATTCTAGTGTTCCCTTTGTGTTGTGTCTTTCTTTCGTGAATCAGACTCTCTTCTATTTTTCAAAAACAAAATGCTTACAAAAATTTATTTTGCTGGTCTTCTGCCCATCAAGAAGTCTCCTTCTACTTAGCTCTACCATGGTATTCTCACTCATATGCCTGAAGCGTATATGTCAAAGTTTTGTAATTTCATTATCTGTCAAAAAAGAAGTAGAAATTGCTACATCTCCTATTATTGTGAACCATGTAAAATGTACAAATGTTTAGAGCTTTTATGTCTTTTCATGACAATAAGAGCACCCCAGCTCACCTTCAAAACTTCACCTTCACCAGTGTATCTATAATCCTTTGAATTAAGTGTACTCAATGATATGAGATTCCACTTCAGTTCTGGAACATACCTTACAGCTGTAAGTGTTCTAATAGCCACTTCGAACATTCTGATTTCGACTGTACCAACTCCGACAATATTGCAAGGCGCGTTTCTTACGATAATAACTACACATTTCGAAACTTCTTCATATGTTGAAAACTAGTCCCTGTTGGGACACATATGAAAAGTTCAAGTCGAGTCAAGAACCCATTCCTCATATGGTTTGGAATCCATACCAGAAATCACAAGAAACTCTCATTCACTTTGCCCATCTTCCACAACATCAACCTCTGCTGAATTAACAGGTTGCATCCCTTTCTCAGTAGCACCAATATCTTTATTTCTGTTTTTAAAGGCATAACAATCTGCTCTAATATGACCATTCTTCTTACAATATTGACATGTATTCTCAACATGTCTAGATTTCGATCTGTCCCTCATATTTCTAGTAAGATTCATATCTTGATTTTTTCCATCCACAACCAAGCCTTCAACATGATTCCTAGATCCTCTAACAAGATGTCTCATCTTCTCCTTAAATAGTAAAGTATCATAGACATCTTTTACGGTGAGAGTATCTCGACTATAGAAAATGGTATATCTAAAAGTCACATATGATGATGGCAGAGAACACAGCAATATCAACGCCAAGTCCTCTTAGTTATACTTAATTTTCAATGTCTCCAAATCGATCACGATTTCTTTGAACATAGTTAAGTGATCCTCCAATGACGGACCTTCAGACATTCGATGAAAATACAAATGATGTTTCAAGTGTAGCTTGCTAGTCAATCTCTTTGTCATGCAAAGTTGCTCCAACTTCAATTACAACACAGCGACACTTCTTTCCTTTAGAATATCCTGAAGAATTTGATTTGAAAGATGTAGATGAATTTGAGATTGGATTTTTCAATCCATACGCTGTTTTTCATCTTGCGTCCAGGTAGCAGGCATCCTATCAAAGCCAAGCAAAACTTCTTTCAAATTCATCTACGCTAGAACTGCTTGCATCTTCAACGAGCTTGGGCTGATAAGCCTGCCGCTCAAGGCCGGTGACAACCTCGTCGCTTGAGCGACAAGCTAGCGACCAAGTCTCAGATTATTTTCTATCAGACTTGCTCGAGCGTCCAGCTAGTGAAAATGCGACGACTTTTTCCTCTGATCCATAATTTTGATCACTTCAAAACTACTTCAATAACCACTAGAATTTGGGTCAAACCACAATAATATATTTGAATGTTTGGAGAGATTATTGAATATTATCATAGTGTTAAGACGAATAGCTATATTATGGTGTTACTTCCTTAAATCTCGGAGAAATCAAGTTGTCAACAATTTTTCGGTATTTTATTTCATCTAGTGCATTTCCCCCTGCATTTTTTTCTATCAACGAACTGGGTATTTGCTAATTAACCCAATTAATTATCCATGGAAGGACTTTTAATGAATAATACCAATTTTGTAGTGCATTAATTATTCTCTAATTTTTGGTTTGCAGCTTCAACACCACTAATGTTAGGTACCAGTCTAGGAGTAACTGCATGACATTAAATGATATATTTATTCATTTAAATATAATGTCACGTGATTCATTTAATTGAACATATCAAATGTGGCCATCTAGATTGGTGTTTTAAAACTACTGGTGCTAAATATCATTATTTATAAATATAGTTAAAAGCATCACAAATTAAATTTAATACTATCATTAATTTTCGGGGACTCTTTACTATATATTTGACCAGCCAGGTCCCATTTTACCACTGCATCTTAGTTCCCGTTTCACTTGATTTTATAGTTTTATATTCAAAAGATGGTATGCAATTTCAGTTTCTAGTGTCATTCAAATAGCCAAGATTGTTTCATTATCTTCAACTATGAATTTTCTTATTTTTCTTTTATGTATTTATTTGAAAAAAAATAAGATAAAATTGGGAGGGTATGTCAATTTTTTTACTAATTGTCAATTGAAAAATATTGGTGCAGGACATATTTGCTTGTCTTTTCATTTTGAGTTGGGGATTTTTGGCATCAAAATTAGTAAATGGAGGACCTTTAACTAGCTATGCTGTGAGATCTGCACCACCCACCTTTGATGTCATGACATTCGGAGCAGTCGGAGATGGAAAAGCAGATGATGCCAAAGTAATTCTTTAGTTTCAAATATTACAGTTTTTTTTTTTTTTAGCAGTTTTGAAAATCAGACTGATCTGGTCAGTTCAACCGGTAAAATGGGGACCAAAATCGATCAGATTATATTTATAAAATCTCTAAGTAAAACTCGCCCCAAAGCCTTTAAACCGATCAATTTTTGAAAAATTTGTGACCCGTTCTTAGTTTAGTTAGTTCTACCTATGTAAATGTATAGTTTTAAATTTTTGTAAATGTATTATTTTTTAATATTTTAAAACTCACTTGTTCAATCTCGATTTGACTCCGGTTCAAATTTTGATCATTTCTCTTTTTCGAGTCGACTTTTAAAACACTGGTTATAAGCATTGAATTCAATAAAAAGGTGAGTAAAAGTTGTGGGTCATACTAAATATAATAATACAACACAATTACAAGTTATGAATCCTACCAATGTTTGGATAAAATGTGAATTAAAGTTGTCAATTTTATAAAATGTATGGATAAAATATATTATTTGACTATAATCATATCTGAGATTGCAAAACAACTTTTCGTTAAGCTTACATTTTTTCCCGATAAATTATTAGGCTTTCATGGCAGCATGGAAAGCAGCGTGTAACCGAAGGATGAACAGTCCTAAGGTTATCGTACCGCAAGGGCAGACTTATTTGGTGAATCAAATCCAATTTGGGGGGCCATGCAAGTCTTCGTCAATTACATTTGAGGTATTAAAGTTATAATTTTATGTCACAAGAAAAAAATATTCAAAAATAAAATTTTCGATATTAAAGCTAATATTTCAGTTGCGTTAATTTCTATTTCATGGAATATTCATCTACACACAAAATCTTACACTAAGATAAACAAGATGCTATTTCTCTTCATGGAATTTTTTTTTATTGAGTAGTCGAGGGTGTTTGGTAGGTATTAAAATTGAATTTTTAGTAGATTGTGATAGAAGTTTTTGAAATGTATGGTTGAAAAGATGTAGGACATATAGAAAATGTGATTGATATTGATTATTTAACTTTGACTTAAATTAAAATCAAATTTTAATTCGGCCCAAACAAGTCCAAATACTCCTCCAGTCCTTTAAAGATACGTTTGTTTCTATTTTCACACAAATTAAAAAAAAATTAATTAATATATATTGAAATTACGTGTTTGATGTATATTATTGAGAAAATAATGTATTTTAAATAGTAATATGATGAGAAATATGTGGTTAAAAAGTAAAGAAATGTTATTGATGTGATGAAAAATATTATTTTATTGAAAAATGTGTGGTTGAAAATGAATTTTGAAAGAATTTGTATCAAATAGTGGCATAAATTTTACTTACATTTTTATTAACGTGCCCTTATGTATGCAATTTATATTTTTTGATAACAATTCACATTAAATATGGTTATATTAGAAAATTAAGAAATTAATCATACTCTAAACAAGAGAAGTGACATATAATTTGGAACAAGCATAAAAAGAAAGCAAGCCTACCTATGTGAGACGGAGGTAGTATTATATATCTAAACATTACTAATTTAATAATGATAATAATAATAATTATTATTATTATTATTATTATTTTTATTTTTATTTTTATTTTTATTTTTCTTTTTCTTTGTCTATTTTCGAAAAATACCCTAAAATGTTTGTGGCAGATATTGGGAACTATTGTTGCACCTCCAAAATCAGCATGGACAAGCAAAAACCAAAATTATTGGCTGAGTTTTTATCTCATCAACGGTCTTAATGTTGTTGGGAATGAAATAGGAGTTGTTGATGGTCAAGGTACTTCCTGGTGGGCGACTTTTGTGAGTTGATTTATTCTTTCGTGCTCTCATTTTCTTAATTAAATTGATTACTTTTTTCACTCTATAAGTTGTTACTTATTATCATTTTCTATACATTCAAATTATTTTTATCTTGAAGTAAATGTATTTATTTGACAGCAAACAGTAAAAACCTAACTTTGATTCGTTAAAGGATTTAAATACTTAACAATTTGGAATTCCTCTTCATCTAACTCCAACATGAATTATTTAAAGGATTGTGCTTGGTGTACATAGGGACCACCATAATGATGTCCATAATGGACACATGGTGCCCCCTTATTGAAGGGAGCGCGGCCCATTGGTACCCCCTCCAATAGAGGGCACTATGGACACCATTATGGTGCCCCCTATGTACACCAAGAATAATTCTTATTTAAATACTAAAAACAAGTATTGAACTTTTAAGTTGGTAATGTTTTGAATTAATTATCATATTATTAAATATAAGTATCTTTTACTAAATGGTTTCATTTTATTGACCACATACAAATCTCTATTTACAGTAATTTCTTAAACATTTTCAACAATTTTTAAGACTCGTATACAAATTTCTAACATTCAAAATGGAATTGCTCATTTTTTTCGATTTGTGTACTATTAGCATGTTGTTAAAAAAAAAGAGCAGAACGTAATATTACATGTAAATGTAAATTACTTACTAGAATTTTCCTTGTTTTAGATAAGTAACGCCTCATACAGACAACCAAGTGAGATCACAAACAGACCCACTGTAAGTCATCTAAACTTTTGAAATATTTATTTAAAAAAATAAAACAAAAATGTATAAATCTTTTTAATAATTAGAAATAACATATAAATAATGTTCACGGTTCAATTTAATTCAGGCAATGCGATTTACTAATTGTACCACACTTCAAGTGAGTGGACTGAAACATATTAACAGCCCAAGGAATCATGTCACCCTGTTCTACTGCAATGGAGTAAACATTGCAAATATTCATATTATTGCCCCTCAAACAAGTCCCAACACTGATGGAATTGAGATAGGCTATTCCACCAGCATTCAGATTCATGACAGCACAATAGAAACAGGTACTACTTAATTCCTATTAGCATTGTTGCAAATTTCTAGAATTCTCTAGACTAACTTGAAAAACAATAAAAGACTAGGGGTTAAAGAATTATCTAGAATTCACTAGATATTCTTGGGAAGCAAACAAATTAAAATATAAAGTATTGAAAATATCAAGAAAATTCTAGAATTCCTTAAGGACCAAGTAAAATAAAATAATGAAAAAATAAGAATTTTCTATTGGCAAGCCACTAACTTTTGTATGCTCTAAATAGGGGTTGCCACTTCAATTACTGTGTGGAGAAGTCTAAAAGTATTGTCATTGTAAAAATCCATAGCCATTGTAAAATTCTATTTTTCAATAAATTAAATTTTCATCTTCCAATTATTTTGTTCAATTTAAAATTACTTTCTACTATTTTTATCCTCAAAATATCTTCACATAAACCATCAAATATTTACAATCTAATTTACTTATTTATCCTACCAGCTATAAAATATCATCAGTGGTATCAGAACTTCGTTCAATTGATATTGGGCGTAAGCATATACTATGGTTGACGCTTTCCGTTCATCAATTCCTATCCCAACATTTAATGGAGACAATTATGATTTCTGATCCATTAAAAAGAAGACCTACATTTGTGCGCAAAATTTATAGGATGTTGTCAACAACGGGTATACTAAACCAGATGGCATTTCCACTCTAACTGCCGCACAAAAGAAGGAATTTAAAGAAAATCAATAAAAAGATTCTATAGCATTATTTGTTCTACAAATGAGCTTGACGGACAATTATTTTCCGAGAATTATGGGAGCTAAAACGGCAAAAGAAGCTTGGGATAAGTTGAAGGGGGAGTTTTATGGCAGTGACAAGGTACGTACTTGCCGTTTCCAAACTTTAAGAATGAATTTTGAAATTTTAAAAATGAAATATTCTGAAACCACAAAAGATTATTATTCAAAAAAAGATGAAATGGTAAATCAACTAAGATACTATGGAGATGATGTTTCTGCAAAGAAAGTTTTTGGAAAATTTTTAATTACTTGCACAGAAAAATATTATCCAATTATTGCGGCTATTGAGAAGTCTAAAGATATAGATAAATTAATATCTTCAAAATTAATGGGTTCACTGAAACCTCATGAAAAAAAGATTAGAAGGCATTATGAAATTAACACACCAAACACTTTTCAATCTAAAATTAATATGTGATTTCAAAAATCTAAAGAAGGTGGAAACAATTTAAAGAAAAATCTAAAAATAAAGAAATTCATGGAAAAGAAATTGATAATAACGGCAAGTATCTTCCATATGGCATTTGTAAAAGAAAAAGTCATTTGGAAAAGGATTGGTGGTTTAAAGGAAAACCACAGTATCGTAGCTATAAAACATTTGGATATGAATTTTTTTTTTGTTGTTTTAAACAAAATCATCGTGCTAATTTTTCTGAAGAAAATAGTGTAGAAGGAAGTCTATTTTATGCCTCTAACGAGGATGTATCCGAAGAGAAATTAGATACATGGTATCTGACAGTAGTTGCAGTAATCACGTGACAAAAGATGAAAGTATTTTCTGTAGTTTTAATAAAATAAAAATTGACAGTGAAAATTTCAAAGAGGCAATAGGCAAAGACACTATTGTCGTTGATATAAAAAGGGGCAAGAGTAGGTCAAATAATAGAGAAGGGATATACTTCATATTTTGAAGGAGATTCTTGCACGATCTATGACAAGAAAGATTCTTCCCTTGTAATTGCAAAAGTCAAAAAACGGGAAAATAGATGCTTCCCAATCCAATGGAGATACGCAAACAATGCGGCAATGACGACACAAGTGGAAGAATCATGACTGTAGCACAGGAGATTTGGATACTTCCACGGGTTAAAGATCCTTCAGCAAAAGAGTATGATGGGAGATTTACCAGTCATAAAGGAGATGAAAGAAGTTTGTGAAAGATTTTTGCTCCGGAAACAATATCGTCAACCATTTCAATCCGAAAAATCTTGGAGACCTAAAGAGCCGTTGGAGCCGATACATACAGATGTATGCAGTCCGATGCGTACTCCATCACATGAGCAAAACAAGTTCTTCATTCTCTTTATAGATGACTACTTTAGAATGACATGGGTATATTTTTTGCGTGGAAAATTCCACGTTTTTTAGATTTTCAAAAAGTTCAAAAGCTATGTCGAAAAGAAAAGTGGTTGCAATAACAAGACAATCAAAAGCAACAGAGGTAAAGAATACACATTAAATCAACAAGTTTTGTGATGATGAAGGAATGGAGTATCAACTCACCAGTGGATACGCACCTGATCAAAACGACGTGTCAGAAAGAAAGAATAAAACAGTAATGAGACACCTAGAGCTATGCTAATGGAGAAAGGTCTTCCAAAAGATTTTGGGGCAAAAGCAGTAAGCACTGTGTCTACTTATTAAATCGATGTCCGACCAAAGCGATGCAAGACAAAATACCAGTTGCAGAATAGAGCGGACAAAAACCATCAGCAAAGCATCTTAGAGTTTTCAACTGCATCTACTACACAAATATTCCACAAGAGAAAAGAGATAAGCTCGACGAAAAGACAAAAAAATAAATCTTTCTAGGTTTTAGGACTCAATCTAAAGGCTATCGAGTCTATAACCTGAGAACAAATAAGCTAATTATAAGTCAGGATGTTAAGTTTGTTGAAGATGTTGCCTATAATTGGGAGACTGGTTAAGTAGAATGAAAAGCTATCAGCATCATAACATAACCACAAAAACAAGAGGGTGACATTGAGGAGAACAATCAACGAGAGTTCCCACAAGCAACGATAGAAGAACCAGTTGACTTATCAGAATCATTGCCAAGAAAAATACGAAGATTATTAGAAATATACAAAAGCTGTAACTTAATGATCGTTGAACCTGAAAGCTATGAAACAACTTCAAAACAACCAGAATAGAGAAAAACTAAGGACGAAGAAAAAAATGATCGAGAAAAATGACACTTAGGAGCTTGTAGATCTTCCTTAAGATAAAGAAGTCATAGGAGTTAAATGAGTGTACAAGATAAAACTTAACCCTGATAGCTCAATTCAAAAACATAAAGCAAGACTAGTAGCCAAAGGATAGTCAGTAGTTTGGCATCGACTACATCGAGGAATTTGCTCCAATTGCATGTCTTGACACTGTAAAGGCGCTAATTGCACTAGCCGCACAAAAGAAATGAAAGATTTACCAACTAGATATCAAATCAGCATTTCTTAATGGCTATCTTGAAGAACAAATCTATGTTGAGTAACCTCAATGGTACGTGGTACAAGGTAAAGAAGATAAAGTTCTCAAACTAAAAAGGCGTTATACAGATTAAAACAAACTCCACAAGCGTGGTACAACATAATAGACAACTACTTCACTAAGTAAGAATTCAGGAGGAGCTAAAGTGAACCAACTCTATATATCAAAAATCAAGGTACAAACAATATACTTACAATTTCTTTATATGTTGATGATCTTATTTATACAGGAAACAATGAAAGGATGATTGAGAATTCAAGAAAGACATGATGAAAAATTCGAGATGACTGATCTGGGATTGATGCACTACTTTCTTGGAATCGAGAT
>CAIGRN010185534.1:0-19558 GCA_903798345.1 Fraxinus anomala | reverse complement strand
CCAAACAGGAGCTAAAATTGCTCGTCGAAAAATAAGACCCATATCGCATTTTTGAAATCTACCGTACGAATTTCGCCCTTTCGATAAAAGCTTGTGTATGACAATAGTGAAAAATGCATAATTATATGAAATGGTGAAAATGCTTGACGGATCTTTAGCTACCTTTTAACTGTTTATTTTTGGGTGAAATATGGAAAGGGGAAGGGATAGAGTCGGCTGAGTGGCAGTGAAAGTGATTGTGGCCGATGGTTCAGAAGACTGGGTAGGATTAGGTTTGATTTTCACCTTTAAATGACATGTGGGATGCACTAATGAACTGCAGACAGAATCATTGAAGATGAATTTCAATTGAAATTTGTCGATTTAAATGTCACATTTTTATCAATGCATTTTTTTACTAAATGTGCATAATGAAGAAACTCTTGCTCCTATAAGTCAAATATTTACGCATTCATATATACTATCTATATATACGAGTCACACATTTCACGAGATCAATATTTAATTTAGCTAAGGCTAAAAATTTCCAAGTCATTTAATATATTTTTTTAAAGAATCACGTTATGCATAAATTTATTTCTCAACAATCGCTGTACTTTAAAATTTTTCCAATAGTCGCTTATTTTTAATTCCTCTTTCCATCCGTCGTCACTACGAAACGTTTAAAAAATTTAACAATTATGTTTAACGTCATCTAAATCGTTAATTTTCTTACAAAAATAAATTTAGAATTGAGTAACTATTATAATATAATTATGAAAGTACTTCCACATTTTTTAATTCATTCGTATTTCGTAGCCTAACCTAAACGTAATGAAAGATTCTAGAGCTGTGACAGTCACCCTACTAATTAAATATAAACTTTAATTATTATACTTACTATTTAAGACGAATATATATATTTCCAAATTAAGCATAGCTATAGCTTTGGGTAGGATGTAATTTTAAATTTCAAAAAGTTGGATTCTTTTGAGAAGTGTGTGATATCGACACCTATCAAGTCTGATAAATGATCGACTCAGTGGTATCTTTATTCACCTGGTCCATGAGAATGCCAAATTTTCGTTTATTTTTATTTTTCACTTGTTAACATTTTCCTTCGCTCTTTTCTTCACGTTACACTTTTTTTTTTTTTTGTTGGAGGAGGAAGGTGAGACATTTTCTCGGTACGACAAGGAATCAGGCATGTTATTTCTCTGAGTTTCGTTTGTACATAAAAAATTGCTTGGCGCAAGGCTTAAGCATATCGATAAAAATTTTGACACAAAATTTCTTACAGTAAAATAGCACAAAATTCCCAGCTTATAGGGAATTGTTCATGGCACAATTATATGTGCTGCGCAACAACCAATTATAGGTACTGTCAACGCAGCACCTATATGAGTATTTTTTTTTCTAATTGTTTAATCGTCGATCGACACGTGTATTCTGCAAAAAAAAATGTCAAATTGTTTTGTACGTATAGCATAGCATGATTCTTCTTGATACTAGATCAAATCAACAACACGCGGTCCAATGAGCTACAAATGAGACGATTATAATACTATTGTTTATTGTGGCATTTGCACTTCGAGTGTTCGTTCGTGTCCACTTCAATATCAAGATCAAAATCGATTAGTATTATATCAATACTAACGGTATCATAGCAAATACTTGAAATTCGTTTTTAAGAACTTATTCTAACAAGAAATAAGCTTATACGCTAACACGCGGAGTTATTAAGGATATAGTTGTTCTAAATCTTAGAATAGATCTATAGGACGTTTGGCCTAATATAAGAAACAAAATTTACTTATTTTGGACTTTTTTAAAACAATATCAAGAACGATACTTCTCAAAGCAAAGCAAATGCGCTCTTAGTACTGAATTGAACTAAATAACAAAAATTATATATAACTAAATATTTTGCATTCAAAAGTATATAAGATTTGGTCTGTGTGAGTTACATATTTCAAAATCACTCTGTTGACAAGTTTTGAATATTGAATCAGTGATTATATGTAACTGTATGCCTAAAAAGGAGTGGTTAAATTATGTGAGTGAATAAGCCAATAATGAGAGGCCAGGTAGCTTTCTATTGTTCAATCTCATTTTTCGATGTCTTTGAAGTACAAAAATTCAAATTTTGTTTGAAACGTGTCCTAAGGCAAATTGGGTGGTAGAATAAAGAGAACAACATTAAGGACGTGTTGGATAGGAATTAAAATCGAATTAAAATTGAAAAATTAGTCATTATTGTTGATTTTTATTAGACAAGTGAGACCCAATAACGACTATATTTTCAATTTTAATTGAATTTTAATCTTTACCAAACACGCACTAAACCTTAATTGGCCCCTATTGTCCATAGATACACTTTCGAAGATCGAAGAGACGAGCCATGCTTGTTGTCCCGGGATTAAATCCTGAGACAACCAGTTTATCACCTAAGAGACGGCCAAATATATGAAGCAAGGTGTAAAGTAGGCGTAGTTGAGTCATGTCAAGTGATTGTGTTCAGATTGAATAATTCAAGTTTTTATATATTGATTAATATTTCGATATTTAATTAAGTGAAATTTATTTGTTAACATGAACAAGATGATCTATCGTTTGAAAACATCAATCTTAAAATTTGTTTGCTCATTTGAATCTTATTCGGATCGAATTGATCCTTAGAACATAATACTATGATGAAACGTCAACAATATTTAGAGGAATACTCCAGAAGTTTTAGATATCAATTATTATCTCCATGTTCAATCAGGTACTCGTTATGTAGCTTTCGACAGGTATGTTTCCATAAATGGTGGTTTAGTTGGCAATAATAGAGTAGAGTTAAAGGTTTGCCAGCCGAAAACGGTAAGATTGCATTTGACAAAACCTTTGAAATATAGTGTCAGTTCTGATTGTGTTAGGTCAGGGATGATCTTCTGATGAACAATTCATACAACAATTACAGGTGTTGGCAGCTGCGCGTATGATTTTTTTTATTTTTTTTTCTAACTGTCCAAACAAACAACGACACGTGTATTCTGTAAAAATATTATGTGAAACTCTTCTGTACGTGTAGCATAATTCCAGATGATAGCTCCATTTTTGTTATGTTGGATACCAAGTATTAAATGTCTCTAATTATTAATTAAGCGCTCCTACTTTTACTTTTATTTTTTTTAGAAGAATTTTCTAAAAAAGTTACATTAGATTAATTTCTTCTAAAGGCTTTACTAATTTACTAGTCAGATAAAATACTTTCAAAAAATTATCTTAGCATGTTAAAAAAATTGATTATTAGTCTTAGAAACAACTTTTGATTTTTCAAAAGCATCGTCAAATGGACTAAGGTTCTGCTGCTGTATTTCAACTTATCAATACTTTTAGAAATATTAAAAGTTTGGGAAGATTCATTATAAAAATGTGTATATCGAGCCAGTAATTTTTTACGAACCAAAATTATTGTATAGAAAGATGATGCAACATGGAGGTGGAAATATTTCGTAAAGGATTTACGAAGTAAAGGTTCGCACGAACAATGCTCGAGGTGGGTTCTCAAGCTGATCGTGAGTGACATAGGATTCGATTTCACATTTGTTATCAATTATAGCTTTTGCAAACTCTTGGAATTTTCATACATAATAATGTGCAAGAAAGTATGAATTGAGAAACTTTCTTAAAAGATCAGTGAGAGGCGAAAGCATGAGAGTTCAATAAGATGCCATGTGACTATGTTGTGAAATAAAATATCATTCTTTTATACTATATAAATTTAAAGTATTATCCTTTTGTACTATATAAAAATTATTATGTTTCTCTTTATAGTATCACAAATACAATAATTCATGCATATAGACGTTGAAATTGTTTCTTATTCGTCTATAACAAATTTTAACTTAGAACAATATTTTAATTATACCAAATGAAGTAGCCAAGAAAACTATATGTAGTCGAGAAAAAGTTTTATTGATTGAATATAGAAATGATCTAACAGAGTGATGTAGATCGAATCTTCAAATACACTAACAAACGGACTCTACCTTAAGAAAACAAACGTTTTTTCTTATTTCATGAACAACCAAAAACTCTACAAGACGTTTATGAGTCTTAAATACTAAAAGAACAGATAACCTACTGGGTCAGCAGTCCCTTAATGAGTTGGACTACAAAGCAAAATAAATAAATATTAAAAATAATGAACTAAAAAACATTAAGTGTCGTTTTGACTTAACAAACGAATTCAAACGTCTAAAATCTCTCATACGTCACAGGATGTGAGTTCAATGGAAATCGTCACGAGCTTTTCGGAAATAAGGTCATGGGCTCAAGACGAACACTATATGCAAAAATTAGGTCATTTTATTCTAATGTCGACCATCTAAACGTTCTAAATATACAAGTATCTGTTACTCCATACTAACCTCATCACAAAGTAACAAAAAAATCCATCCGATAAAAAAAGTCTTACCAGTCGAAAGTGACTGAAGCAGACAAAATCACCTAAGTCTATGCTCCTTAAAGAAAAGCAATCCAATAGACTCTAAGCACCTTTCAAATTAGGGATTATTAATAAATCGTTTTCGACAAAAGCTAAATCACCATACTTTCCATTACCCAAATCACTATAATATAGAATCACAAGTCAAATGAAAAGTCGAGTACACGTTGACCGTTTTGATCATGTGGAGATAAGATATATATACCTTACTTTTAAAGTTGAATATATTCCTCGAATGAAGAGACGTGAAAATAAAATTTAATTAATTAAATGTATTGTCTTTTCAACCGTGTTGTCGATATCTCGTACGATTTCAAAGTTATTGGTATCTGTCAATTTTTTTATAGTTGCAAATAAATCAAAAATTTCTAGATAGAAGATCTACAAAGATGGGGATTCTATTTATGCCGTTGAAATCCTATCGTCGTCAAATGTCAACCGTCCAAATGTCCCTCTTCACATGAAATCACACTATTTGGTCATAACATCCTATTATTGAATTGGTGCTACAATTCATTTAACCTAATTATTTAAATCAATTAAAACATTTATTAATTATTTTAGTCACCATATAATATGGTCCAAATTTCCAAATCTTAACCAACAAGCATGAATGCATGCATGCAATCAATTTCATAATTCACAATAAATAAATAAATAAATAAATAAATATATATATATATATATATATATATATATATATATAGAGAGAGAGCGAGAGAGAGAGAGAGAGAGAGAGAGAGAGTCATCATATTTTTAGCAAGCATTGAGATGGTTAAGAAAGGTATTCTTGTTTCTTGATTCTCTCCTTTTTCTGCCTTTTTCTCGTCCACAAATTCCTCAGTGAAAGACATCCACCTTGCATGCACATCTTCTTTCTCTCTCCTAATTCATTTATTTTTGTGTCCTCTCTCTCTCTCTTGTTTCTTTCACTTCTACCTGCAGTACTCATTTGCACAGAAACCATTAATATTGTGACATTCTGAACATAATTTAGGAAATATCAATGTTTATTATAGCATGTTTGGCTTTGCTTAAAAGCCAAACAAAGGCTTCTTTAGTGCTTTTATCAACTTTGTGTGAAGAGTCGTGCTGTAGAAAAATAAGTTTTTTTTCCCTTAAATGTTAGATCAAACTTGCTAGTGTGTACGATCCTTAAAGAGGGACACTTCCATTTAAAGGTATTGAATAGCAGGTTTTTAATGACAAGAACAATTGATAAATTTTATTTTTTGATGTTTAGTTTGTCCCCTCTCTATGAGTTAAACAGTTTAGGTGAGGTGACCTTTAAAACAATGTCGTTCGACTATGAGAATTATGCAATTCTGAGGCCATTGATAAAAGAATGAGCATGTCAAGAGTCGCGTTAAAGACAAAAAAAAATAGATAAATAAAAATGTAACCTCTTTAACTGTTTAAACTTTTAAACGGACAGCTGGTCCGACAAAACAAAAAAGCGGGATGCACGAAAAGATGATATTATTGCTCCACAATTTCCCTTGAGTGAGAAAAATTTGTTCATGTGGAATACGGATCAACCAAAGGAGTGTGACCGCAAGAAGTACATCTACTCAGCACATGCTGCTAATCAGGACTTAAGGGACCAGTTTCCGAGTCACCCACCTAAGAGGCAATTTCCACTGTACGCCCTTGAAGAGCCCGTCGAGAGAAGTGGGGAATCGGGAATAAGGCTTAGCTTTTTGTTATTGAATTTATTCCACTGCTGACATGGCAAGAGAACTTTAGTGATGATTTTCTGAAACGGTCATAAATTCATAAAACAATAACTAAAGTCTCTTACCATGTTAGTAGTGTGAAGTTTTTTATTCTGCCCACCGGGTGTAGAAGATCAATTCATTTTGAACAGATAGTTCATAGAAGTTTTAAGTCTCATAATTCATGGCATAGTTCCAGTGATGGAGTTTCTCATAACAATCTCGAATTAATTAATGATACTTAGAACATATTAATGATTGTCTTGTGGTGAAAGGAAAAGAAAAGTTTATGTTGAATTCAACAAGCATAAGATCATGTAAGTGTTTACTTCTCGAGCTTCTCTTTTATGAATATAACGATGAAAACAGGACTTTAATGTGGTCTAATATGCAACATATATTGAGAAAAATATTCTCTAAAGTTTTAGAAAAAGATGTAATGAAACTTGTGCTTAAAGAACTCACCTCTTTCTCTGGTTTTAATAGTTCGCTTGAAATAATTGAAGGTGTAGGTGCAGGACTCGAGCTGCCTGAACTAAGGTGAACCGTCGTGCTTTGAGTCCCCATATCTCTAGTCATGCTTATTTTCTTGTTCTCTACAACGAGATAAAGAAATGAAAAAGCTAAAATCTTGTTCATTATAATATCCAGTACACAAAACAAGTCTTAAATGGAAAATGTTCGAGACCTTGATCAGGAATTTGAACTTCACTTTCATGTTCTGCAATGGGAGACTCGGTGTCGAATTGCTGCAAGTGACTAGGATAAATAAGTGGACCGGACATTGTAATTTTGCTGGTAAGGTTTCGAAATGATCTTCCGTTGAGAGTTTTCGCAGATAAACACTCAAACGGAACCTCTCCTGAGAGAGGATTTGAAATGTACTTTTCCGCATCATTCCACTTGGAGTTGAGAACAAAGCCATCAGGAGAAAGGTACTCCCAAGAATACACAGTTTTTGCCTGCAATGCTGCACCAAAAACCCCCAACAAATGTTGAAAAATTGGAACCACGAGATTTAGATAGCACTGGATGGTACCATGCATGTTTCTTAGTGAATCCTTACCTTTCAGGGCTGTGGTGAATGAATATGTTGAAGGGTCAATTTCCTCTGGAAAAGCAAAAGTGTATAAGTTATGAAGAGAAAGCAATTAATGAATAAAAACTATATTTGGACTTTGGGGGGAGGAGCATTGTACTACCTTCTAAGGTGTAGCCAGGAGAAGAAGCAGTACTAGAAATGGTTATATTTGATCTGAAAGACCTTGCATCTTCTCTAAAACTTCTAATATTCGATGCAGAAAATCTTCTTGACCTTGTATTTTCACGGCTGATTCGAGCTTTGAGTCCCCATTCTTTCGAGTTGAATTCAGAGTCATCGTGCCTTTTCGAACCAAATGGAGATTTTTCCATGGTATTTGCCATGAAAATCAATGAATTTCTTCACTTTTTGTTACAACTTTCTTCAGGCTGTAACTTGCCAAATATGATTTCAAAAAATGCCACTAAATGAAGAATCAGCAAAAGATGGTTGAGGAGTGGCTTTTCAAGAAAAAAACTTATCAGATCAAGTCAAAAAATTCAAACTCATATGATATTCTTTATCTTTTTTTTCTGGTGCCGAAGCTAACATCAACTTAGCCACTGGACCATTTTCTATAGGGATATACTGATGACGATCAGGAGGAAAATTTAAGCTAAAAACTACTTTTTAAACGAAAGTGGCATGAACTTTTAGAAATCTGAGTAGATTTTTGGTGAAAGATTTTTATAGAAGTTATATTCTACTTTCTGCATACAATGATAGCTGCAGATGAACCTATTATGACCAATGGACATGATTTTATATGACTTGACATTTGGTGGGACACCTTTTTTGTTGTACAATTTCTTGAATTTGTGAGATGAAGATTTAGGATGTTTAGTGTAAATTTTTTAAGCGCATGTTTAATGAAAATAAAAATCAGATTTTTATTAAATTTTGATTAAAAAAAAATTTAATGTATTGTGTGGTTGAAAATTTGTGAGTCCCATAAAATATGTGATTATAATTACTTGTTGACTCTGATTTAAATTAAAATCTAAATTTTAATTTGTACCAAATGAGGGCTTAAAGAACAGATTGTGAAAAGTGACTTTTTGAGTGTATGGTTAAAAAATAGGAAACATTATGAGTTCACATGTAAAATAATTTTATTGGAGTATATATGCTAAAAAATAAGTTTAAAGAAAAATGAATTTTAAAGAAAGTGTTTTGTAACATTTTGAAGAAAGTAGCAAAAGAAACTTGGGTAATTATAGGCTAAACTAACTATTTAAATTTTTCTCATTGAAGAAACAATTATTACAAAATTGGAAATAATCATTCCAAATTATTGAAAGCTTTGCGAAGATCCCATTTTATATAAGCAAAAATTTCCCTCCATTCAAGTAATCCTATTATTTTTTGAGGATTGTCGTGGAAAACAAAGTAGAATTCTACTATTTGTACATAAGCTTTTTTGAAATTGAATTACGTGTAAAATCTATGCCATTGATTAATTTAAGTGTTATTAAAATTATATGACAAAAATATTGTACACGTCATATTGTTAACAATAGTGTGAAGCAAAATGTAACTCTAGTAGCTTTGAACAAATTAAGGGAGATTTCTCTAATTTTAAAAAAGATGTAAAATATCTTCGTAATAGTCACATATATCTATTTAATTTACTCGGTGTAAAATTATTTGATAACGCTTCTTGTTATGTAAATCTACTCTTACATCCAATCGTTAATGGATTAATATATTACTGTAATTGACTCATAAATTGTCGAATATTTAAAGTGTGTTAAGAAATGTGACCCCTCTCCATACCAAGGTTAAAATTTCATGTCTCTATTTAGATCACAAATTAGCATAAGAATGTTCAAATTGAGGATGCTATTATTGAAACGCCTCTTTATTAAAAATAGAAACTTTTCCTAAAGTTTAATTTTTGTAATAGAATCACCCATCATCAACAGCATATACATATTTCCCATTTTACCCTGAGCTTTAAATATACCTTTTTTTTTTTGAATTTTGGCTTAGATTATTAGTTTTAGTTAAAAGTAATTGTTTTTATAATATTTAGAAAATTATATATGATTTACATCTTTAGAAATTTATATGTTGTGTAAATAGAATTGACAATTTATTAAGAAATAAACATAATACATGTTTTAGAATAATTTAATAAATCTAATAAAAAATCCCTCAAATATTTTTATTCGCTCGATTTTGTAACATTTTCTCAGAATTTATTTTTGTTTACTTAACGTTTATACTATACTTAATTTTTAAAATTGAAGTAATATTATCTTAATGTTAAAAATGTAATAAAGCTGGCATCTAATGTTTAAAGCTTAGATTTATTTTCAATTCCTTTTTGTAGTAAATATTTTAGCTCTTTTTTCAAAAAAAAAAAAAAAATTAAAATGAGAAATCAATTTTCAAAAAATATTATTGAGATGAAATCACTTTGTAACAAAACATAAAATATTTGTTCCTTATATTTTTAAATAAGCAAGATAAACAATAAATACAAAAGCTCGACAAATATTTTCTCACACAAAGCAAAATTTAAACAGAAACCAAATAAGATATGCTAATTTATTGAAGGTTAAAGATAAGAACGTGACAAAAAAAAAAAAAAAAGTTAGAAACACGAGTAAAAGAAAAAATAGCAAAAACTAAAAATCTTTATTGCAATTAAAATTGTTCAAAAATATTATTCTATCAATATAATTACCCTCATCATAAATCTTTTCGAACGTAACGTGAACTTCATCTATAATCTCATTTAGTTTTCTCTAAGAGCGCCCGTTCCACGACTCGAAATCACAAGGCAAAGAAAAGCAAAGTATCCACAAAGTTGGCTCTATTTAAGTTTGGAAATACCGAAAACTTATGCTAAGATAGAGTGCGGTATCATCAATTAAAGCTTGATGAATCAGACAGAATCAAAATCGAGGAAAGGCGAACGAGAGATTTTGAGCCTTCCCTCACAAAGCTAGTACTTGTAAAATACTAACTTGTAAAACTAGAATTCTCTGAACAAATTTTAATAGAATAAAAAAGGATTTTCAAAATTCTTTTGCAAATAAAACAGATAAACAAAGGTATGGGTAATAGATAAAAGTACAAATCAAGGTTAGGTTATTTTCAATGTGGGTTGTCTCTGATGAGATATAGAAAATTGTGGGATGAGAATGTTTAAGCGTGCATGTGCATGTGCATGTCTAGGCACATGCACGTCTAGTGCGGTAGGGTAGGGTAGGGAAAGGTAGGGCGGGATGGGATGGGATGGGTTGGGGTGGGTGGGGGTCATCATGATGACAAACTGACAATGTTTAGTTTTTGTCTCAAATACAAGATTTGTACGTTTCATGGCAGACGATAAGATCCAGAATTTTTATGTCTATTTTCTGCATTTAATCTTCAAAGTCTCAAGTTTTGGATCTTCATTTCATTTATCTCGATCTTTCAAACTATTGGAGACCTTGGAACATGCACTGTACCATGCACTCAAGTAGAAAGTGATGGCTTGGGCGGGCCGAATATGTAATTATTGAAGGAGCCCTTGGAACATGCACCTTACCATGCACACAAGTAGAAAGGGATGCCTTGGGCGGGTCGAATGTGTAATTATTGAAGGAGCACGTTTTTAATTGCGCATTATCAATTCAAGAAAAAATTAATATAGATGAGTCAAATTTGAGTTATAGTTCATTAAAGTAAGAAAAATACATAATTACAAAAATTTCCAAATGCACTTTCAAAAATTAAAAACTTGTGAAGTTTCAATTATCAAGTGATCACATTTGTGACCACCTCATAACAGGTCAAAATAACATATCAAATGTCACAATTATAATCACATTCACAAATTGCTTGAAGTCGAGTCATAAAGTTATCAATTTTATTAGTCACAAATGCTCTTCATCATACCTCACTCCACTCCACTCCACTCCACCATCGCCATCACGCCACTGTCACTGTCGCGCCATCAACAACTACAACCATTTGCAAACCACTAACAAAAATCAAACCACCATTTGTTAACTACAAACAATCACCAACAAAAACGAAACCACCAATAACAAAAACCATCCCAAAACTCCGACTAAGCAGCAACTAAGCAGATCAAATTAGAGACAGAACGAAGGAAGATGCACACGCAACGGTGTCCATAGTCTTTGAGCGCAACGCCGTTGCACCTGAAACTGCTTTGCGTAGTGATGAGCACGCAGTGGCAATCAAATGTAGCTTTGCCAGCTATGGAGGGTCTAATTCCGACCTAAGGCTCTGTTTTTGGGAAGAATATTTGGGGTTGGGGTGGGCTCTAGCGATAAGGAAGAAGGATGCATATGGTATACCTCATTTTTGAAAGGATAAAGTTAAAATATTTTTGAAATGATAAGTTAAAAGGGAAGACTGTGTAATTTCTTCACCAATTGGTGGGTAATATTAATTTTCAAATTAGACCAAGTTATAATAACAAAGTCTTCGTCTTATTGGTTCCTAGGTATAGTGCTTCTTCCTCTATGCTGCCTATTGTGAATCAACTCCTAAAATAGTCATGTTGATTCCAAGGTATAGTGCTTCCCCCATGCTACCTATTTATCAACTTCTAAAAAAACATAATTGACTGCATAAATCTTAATAGCTATGCCACCAACAATCCAATAAGATTGCTTGAACTTGTATAAGCATGTGATAATATTTAGAGCCTTAAAATCATTTGTCAATACTAAATTGCTTGAACTTGTATAAGCATGTGATAATACTCAATCAAGTTGATAATACATTGGATTATACCGGATTATGAAACATCAAAGACTTCTTGTTATAAAAAATAAAATAAAAAATGGTTAGCTTTCAGTCTCTTACTAGCTAAGTGCTTTTTTAAGAAATTTTGTGATTAATTTATACTTCAAGGACCACATTTTTCAAGTCTATCAAAATATCCCAACTCCTTTGCTTTTTTTCTTCTACCTAAATTCATTGCTGACCACTAATAATTACAACAGTCTGGCTCATCTATTCTCCAAAATCAAAGGGACCAATCAAAAGTACACACGTGCATGCACTTTTAAGTCTTTATTTTTTTCCTCATTCTTCTCAAAACATATGTGGTGGTGTCAAAACGGACTGATGGCTAGTGTTGACACTACCTGGCCCAGCTCGGTTCTCAGGTTAGCTCATGATAATAGACGGGTAGTGCCAACTCGTGAGAACCAGCACAGCTGGGGCAGTTAACTTAAAATTGCTATTAAGAAAAGAGGTTAGGTTAGACTGGACTGGCCCACAACATCAGCAGGTCCACTGGCAGGTGTGAGCCTAGCCCGGATTGTACCAGGCTTGAACTAACCCTACCAGTCGGACCGACAAGTCCAATTTCACAACCCTATACATAGATCAAAGAATTCCAGTTTGATAAATCATTTCATAGGCCAGGAAAACAAAGAGCCTAAAGAAAGTTTCATTGCTTGATAATACGACTCCCATTTAACAAGGTAGCTTCATAATTATAGATTGCCATACCAAGCACATTGATGGGCACAAAAACCATCCCGTCCCACAAAATATTGCAGCGAGGTTGCACCATAGGACAGTCAGGCAGATACGCAAATGAGAACTTAAATTCAATATATATGCACAGAAGCACTACATCTGAGGAAAGTGTATAAAGCAGTGAACCAACACACAGAGGGCTTCCAAATTACCACCAAGTTTCGTCGCAGCATTACCAAAGCCAGCCATGGAGCAGAGGTGGCTTGATAAGTCACAGAGTGAATCTTGGTCAGCATTCGGACCATTCCATCATCCAGCGAACAGGATATCCTAAATAGAACTTCTGCACACAAACACTCAAACTCATAAGAAAAATGTTAAGATGAAACTCAAGCACGAAAACAAGATGAGACGAGAAAAAAAGAAATTAAACCGACTAGCTGTTTACCGTTTCAGGGTTTTTTTTTTTTCCGTAGAATTGCTTCCAATATCTGAAATCTAACTTTCCATAGAATTGCGATGCACGAAGTACATCAGAGCTTCATTATCCATAGAATTGTTTCTGACATCTGAAATTAAACTTTGTAAAATGTCATCGAAAAATGAAGGAAATAAAATCCATTAACCATCCTATCCATCAACATTACAGCAGAGTTCTCAATTGGTAACAGCTGATGGATTAATTGAATATTCATTTATACAAGGGCATCAAGTACAAATCAAGGATATTGTGTTTTAAGCTACGAAATTCAGAATTTGAATTGAAGAAAAGGAGGAACTGGTCAGTAAAGCATTGACAATCATTTGATTTTTGGCAAATTCCAAAGGTCTAGTAACAATGTCTTCCTTGTTGCTATCATATCTGCATTTCGTCCTCTAACATAAAGCATCAAACAACCAGATTTCTTTCAAATCTAACAAGTTAATATTAATCCCCACATGGATCATAGGAGGTGATTTTAAGAGTAAAGTTCTGCATGCACAACATTCAAATCATACTGTTTTTGAGAGCACGAATATGTTCAAGATCATACTTACTTCAAGAGATCAGCATCCCTGTACTGATATGCACCATTGGATATAGTAGATAACTGCAGCTACAGACTAAATAAAAAATAAAAAACAAGAGATTAAGTGAAATAGTCCAAGACAGATAAAAATCATGGACAAAATAAATAGAATTATAAAGTGAGAGAACTAAAAGTACCTAGGCTCGAAAATTTGACAACTTTGGACTCGAACTATATTTTGGATAGTGTAAAGGAAACTTGCCCTTTCCAACTAAAGAAATATGCAGGGAACCCATTCGAGTGGAATGGATTAGCTACCCAATAAAACACGACCTACAATAAATGTTACTATAAAGAAATGGAATGCTGAGTACAAAAATTTACAACCACCAACAAAGAAATCAATACTTATGTTCTACTGTTCTTTAAAGGAAGAATGGTGCGACTATGAGGAACTTTTTGACACCCACCTATATCTGGTACAAACAATTTCTTGAACATCACTGATAGGAAACTAAAAAGCTTCAGCATATAGCAACGAGGAAGATAAAAACAAAGACTTACCACTTTGAAGACTGAACCACTTGACAAGATCAGGGAAAGGCATATGCATGCATGCTTCCTGGAATAATAGACGAAATTTGTCAAGGGAACAAAAAGATGATGACTGAGACAATACTAATGATCATCTCTCGCAGCCCCCACCCTCCTCTCCCCCCTGAAGCAGAGTCTCAACAAAATAGTTTCTCAACAAAGATGATTAGCAGTAGACAGGCGTTTCTTTACGACTAATCACTGGAAATGAGACAGAAATATTTTACTTCCTCTAAACATAAATAGACAATAGATGTAATCAACTCACGTTGACATAAAGAAAAACTGGCACTTTGAAAATTCAATACTAGTTCACAACCATCGTATCATATAAAAATATGGTAACTTATTAACATCGTACCTTGTCCAAGAATCAACATTGCATTAGCAGCCAAAGGCACCTTTTCATGGATTTTTTCACTGGTAAAAATTGCTTGTGTCACTACAAAAAAATTAGTTAAAATGTACGGGTAAATATAACATCCAGGTCCAGATTCAACTTTTAGTAGTTACAACCATAAATGGGTTGTACAAAGAATAGTTTTAGCTAATTATACAAGAAATATATCCATCACATATCAGGGTCGTAAACTCCAGTTTCAGCTATAAGAAGGCATTAAAATTCCACCTATTTGGAAACAAATGCTGATTTATTAAGAGAAAAAATCAAAAAAACAAAAAAAATGTATAAATGTATTGCAATGAACTCTTTCAGAAGTAAACGTTGAGCAAAATAGTATGAAGGAGGACTAAGTCTTCGAATGCATATTAAATCTACATGCGCAAGTTCAGTTGATCCAACTACTAGAAACAAACTAAAGCAGAAGGCATTTGCCGAAGTCAGAATGTGTGGCATTTGAAGTTCAGAACAATCGTTCTGCAGCTTCGTCATCTGACCATTTTGGTTAGAAACACACAGTAATGTTTTAACCTAAACATACCACTTTCCTATAATGTTGATTAAAACTCACATGAAGGCCAAGAAAGTAAATCAATTCAGCTGTGGATGTGAAGAAACTGGAACCTGAGGTTTGGATGAGCTTTTCCTTGCTGTCTTTGCTTTTTGTTTCATCAATAGAAGTGTCTATTCCAGATATTACCATCCGATGTACAGTATGATGTCCATCTGACATCCAAACAGTTTGTCCGACTGCATATTGATGGCAATAGGTATTTCAGTTGCAGTTCGTGATGCCATTATCAGATTTTCATATTTTCTTCTGAAGATAAAATCAGATGCAAAAAGGTTGGAGAAAGTATATGGTCGTACTATTTGAGGTTACTGCCTATTTACAGCCATTAGAACTTCAACAAAAGTTTGTGTCAATTAATTAAAGATACTAAGCATTATCTAATTCAGATTTAAGACTTCCAAGAGAAATGAAGCAAGCATACCTGAAGGAAAATCATGAAGAACCACCAGCTTTATAACTTTCATTGTCTGAGTTAATTGTTTCATGTGACAAGGAGCTGCCAATCCATGGACAGAATAAGGGTGGCACAAAAGGTGTAGATCACCAACAGAGTCTAAGATCAGAAATTTGTTTGCCGACAGCGCCTGGATGGATATTGCCTTTGCTGATTTCCCATGCATCTTCACTGATAATGAACTTTCAATTTCATCTCCCTTGAAAGACACAAAACATGCACCTCT
Source organism: Fraxinus anomala (assembly GCA_903798345.1). Classification (NCBI taxonomy): domain Eukaryota; kingdom Viridiplantae; phylum Streptophyta; class Magnoliopsida; order Lamiales; family Oleaceae; genus Fraxinus; species Fraxinus anomala. The sequence continues at coordinate 3,576 of CAIGRN010185534.1, read as the reverse complement.
ATCCCTAGAATCTTGCCTAAGTTTTATAGATCTCAACTTTACTACAAGTTACAATGCACAATCAGCAGCTGTAGCAATGGCAAAATAAACAGTTTAAGAGACCTAAACATTACAAAAACCTCATCCGACGAACAACAAGTAATATTTGGGTCTGAAAATATTGCAAATTAATTATCGAACTACCAATTCTGTAAGGAATATAGAGTAATTAAATGTAACAGGCCAGCTATAGATAATTAATAAGACATAGAATTCAGTGGAAGTACAGTACTAACCAAGACCTGCCCAAGGTAACAGCGCCCTTTCGAAGCTCTCAATATTAAACTCACAAATAGAACCCAGGAATTTATTGTGGTTGAAATAGTCAAGCGTTGATGCTGGTTTATTCATCCAGCGAAAAAAAAAAAATTCCAAGTAATAGCAGCTCACATCATTCAAGGACAAGACTATCTAGAACACATGGCACTTTAAAAAAACGAAAATTGTTGTTTCGACGATTAAAGAAATTAATTTCTATAGTAGGAACGCTATGAAAGCAAAATTTAGAATATAATACCTAATCTATGGGGTTTATGACATATGTAATTATGATAATAGGACATGTCCATAAAAAGTTAATCACGACTTAACTGTGCATCAGTGAGTGAAGTATCACATGTGTGAATCTCCCATAAAGCAAAAAATATAATAAAAATAATAACAACAAAATAACCAGAAAAAAGGAACAACGGAAAGGGTGAACAGAAATGTCCTCCCTTTTTTCTTTTCTTTCATTTTAATAAAGGAAACACTTAACTAATAACACTATCCTATTTGTTTCCTTTACATCATGTTCCCCTCATCGAAACAAAGAGTGGACTGTTAAACTCGCCACTGAGTATTAACTGATAAAGGAAGGATGGATAATATAGAACCGTCTCAAAGGATGATCCACAATCAATTTTGGAAAATCAATAATCATGATTAAGGTAATAAGAATTGTCTCAATAGTCATATCCATTTTGAAAGTTGAAATCTTAACCTAAAAAATAAAATAAAATAAAATAAAAATATTTCCATATATAATTAGATCAAGATGGAAAAAAAAAAATGTGAGTGTGGTCCCATCCTCATACACAACCTCCCTTAAAGAATTGTCCTCCATCTTAAATTATAAAAGTTTACTCTAAATTTCACATGTACAAAAGATTGGTTGGTGGGCTTAAAAGTCCCCCTATCACAAGAAGGCAGATAGCGGAAAGGTGAGCAGCTATAGCATCATTGTTCATGATCCCCTTGCTACCGGATGAGTGAACTCTATCCGCCTATGCTGGATGGGATTGGATTCAATCTATACATTAGTTAATTAAGAAGATCACCACAAACATGGAGGCGTGGCATAAGGCATTATTTATGTTCTCAATGAACAATCAACTACGAAAACAGTAGTTGATGTCAAGTTACAATATGATAGCTTAAAGCCACTAGATAGATCATAAATCTAATTTATTAAGGTGGGATTCAAAATAAAGATCTGTTCAAGGACAAAGTTCCCCACGTTATTGTTCCTCAGCAAATCAAATTGGCTTGAAAGACAGGGACAAATAAAACTACGAATAGCATTGGAGTGACAAAGTGAACCAACTGCTACAAGTCCCCTAAAACCCAGAAAGAGAAAATGTGAATTAGGGATAGATTGTTGAGATCGTTATATACACAAATCGCTGGCAAAATAATAACCAACTTTAGGGTTAGAAGTTTGAAAATAAACAGCTAATAATTAATTCATGGGGTAGAATAAGTTGATGAAATGAGATAAGGAATGCCAAAAACATTTACTTTTCATGAATAATAATGACATTCCAAAAAATAGACTAAGAAATTCTCATATCCCACAGAAGTGGTACCGTATGGGACATAAACCGTAGGCTATATAATATATGTAAGAGCTCAACTTTCAATCATGTCAGTGGCATCAACCCAGCAATAATGGAAGAATGACAACCCATAAGTAATATATCATCAAAATTAGTTTTTCCTCCTTTTTGTGCAAGTAATTCTTTTGGCATCTTCAGTTCTTGTTATAATGCTACTTGTTATAATACTGAACCGTGGGGACTACTTTCTCAGTAGTCAACTTCCCATTCCATATACTCATAATTATTACAGATATTCGCTGAAGTATAAATACTAGTCATGGATTTATGTTTCTTTTTTATATCTAACTCCGTAGAACACATCAAACCACATTAAAATTATGAACTAGTTAACAAATAACGAGTTATCCGCATACTATTTGCATGTGGGGGTATTAAGTATAATTCATCAAATTGAACCGTCAAGCAATGGTCGACGAGCGACTGGTCTTACCTCAATGTCAAGAAACAAAAGAAGACATCACCTACAGCCTTTTCCTCTAAGGGGGACTTCCTTAAAATGAACATGGGTCCCTTGAGATCGTGATCCAATTCTTCGTAATCCAGGGTCGGAGTAGCCAATGAAAGACATTCTTAAGAGAACTCCACACCCAAATTATTCTTAAGACCCCCAACTCCCAAGTTCTCTCGAACGATTTCTGAGTGAAGTGCTATTAGTTTACGATGTTATGGACTGGGATTTGGTGAATACTCTATCTAGAGTTAGGGATGAGCTGAAAACCATTCTTAAGTACAGAAAACTGTCAAGAGACATGCAGTTGGCCTAGTAAATAGGATTTCAAACAATCTGCAATTGGTTGAAGTTTGAATTCAACCTCCTCACTACCCCCAAATAAATTGTGTAACCCATGAAAAACGATTAACAAAAGAAATGGGTACAACAAATTGCATCATACAGGCCTTTTACCAGTGCATGTAGGGTGTGAATATCTATTAGCAAAACGGAACTCTCTTTATGATCTTGACTAGAATTAATCACTTTTTTTCCAGAAAAGTACTTCCTCTGCCTGGGCTTGTATGCTCGGGGTATGAGGATAAAAAGGATCAGAGAACTGCTATCGAAAAGAGAAATGGAATAACAATTTCCAATAGANCGATTAACAAAAGAAATGGGTACAACAAATTGCATCATACAGGCCTTTTACCAGTGCATGTAGGGTGTGAATATCTATTAGCAAAACGGAACTCTCTTTATGATCTTGACTAGAATTAATCACTTTTTTTCCAGAAAAGTACTTCCTCTGCCTGGGCTTGTATGCTCGGGGTATGAGGATAAAAAGGATCAGAGAACTGCTATCGAAAAGAGAAATGGAATAACAATTTCCAATAGATGAGGAAAATATGCAATGTCGAGGTAAAGGACAAGTTAAAATTGATTTTTATTTTGCACAAGCATGTCCAACATGCAATAGATTTGGCAATAAGCCAATGACATCTACAACACCACAGAAAGACAGGCTATAACAGATTAAAAACCTATCAATTTCATGGAAAAGGCTAGAATATCCAAATCCAAGCGAGTTAAGCAGTTTTCTACTGTCAAAGAAATGCTGATAGAATCAAATGAAGAACCAAATATAGGGTGCAACTGTTGTGCTTATAACCTAACACTAAATATGTTACTACCCATTCTCAATTAGTCAAAGTCAAGGGTTGAATT
>CAIGRN010185532.1:0-20171 GCA_903798345.1 Fraxinus anomala | reverse complement strand
TCAAGGTAAGTTTATGATAATTTGCATTTTGTTGTTTCTTGTCTTTCTCTCTTTGATGTAGGTACATATTCGATGTCGAATCTTTTCGAAGAGGGAATGGATGATGTGATCCATGATTCGAGAGTAAATCTGGGCAATGATCTATTGATTGTTGACGAAAGGCCTATGACTAGGTCGAGAATGAAGCGGGTCAAAGAATCAATGTGACTACTTGTTCAAATCACGGTAGACGAAACATTGATCACGACAAGCAAATGAACAAGTTTCATGTTGAGTTTGGAAGAAGAAACAAGATAAATCAACTTGGTTCAAGCAACGGATGAGAAAGCTATGCGACTACATAGTGTAACCGCATGCCTCCATACCAAATCAAAACTGAAAACTGTCCACTGGCCATGCGATTGCATACAGGAAACCTATGCGGCAGCATATTGCAATTCTGGTCGCGAAATTTCACACAATTTTCTATTTTAGTTAAAACTTTATTTTGTGATATCTTTTGTTATTTTTAGAGGTCAATTCGGTATTTATGTAGGTTTTATGAGTTCCATATAGATAGGATTCATTTCATTCATTGTAAAAACATACAATTTGAGAGATATTATTGCGAGATATATTGCTTTCTTTTGGTTCTTCATTGAATTAATTTTTGAACTTATCAAGAATTAATTTGTTGTAGCGTTTTACAATTTAAGTAAGGTTCATAAATTTTGTTATTTCGAGGTCAAGATATTGGTAGTAATTGTCTTGATTTTTTGGTTCAATAATTTACTTGTTCGAGATTTTCAAACGTTGATTTTTGACACTCTTGAGTTTATTTTAGTTTTGTCGTGTGTTCTATAGGTACTACTGTGTGGGTTTGCATCATATATGACTTGGTAAAATTATTGCGAGAAAAGAAAGCTCAAAACTATAAACGAGTTTACATATTGAAGACCGAAAATAACAGTTCACAGTCGAGATATAAAACTAGATTGGTTGTGAACGAATTCGGTGAAAAGAATTGTTGGGATTGGATTAAGTTTAAGGATTCTAAAATTAAAAATTCCTAGCACAAAAAATTGAGTTTATGTATCAATAAGGAGTTTGTAGTGTCGTAAAAAGAAAATTTTCTTCCCACCCAAATACTCTGGAAATGATAAATATTATTATTTTTTCTCTCTCTCATTAAAGGATTTATTAATGAGGTGGGTTCCCCTTCTCCTTTACCAGTTTTCAAAATGGATAATCCCTATCCTGTTTGGGGCAGGTCACTGTCGTGTCGGCGAGGTGGATATGGGGAAAGAATTGACCGTCCCTATTGGTTGAATTCTTAATTCACATAAAGAGGGAAAAATATTATTCTACTGTGCTTTATTCACTTCACTAGTTTTCCCTACCCAAAAAATAAAAAATAAAAAAAAATTTAATATTTTAATTCAAAAATCATACTGATAATATAAAAAGTTATAATTTTTAAACATATTTTTAATCGATATGTTCACATTTATTTATTTAAAAATATTTATCAAAATTTTTAATAAGAGATGATATCTCGTCCCTGTTTAGTATATATTAAAATTATATTTTAATAAAAAAATTGACAAAATATTTGTTTAAAAGATTGGTGAAACCATAAAATATATTATTAAAATTAATTATTAGCTTGATTTAAATTAAATTATGAATTTTTTTCTAAGGTACCTTATATTTTGTTTCTTTATAGAAATAATAATATTTTGACCCACCCAAGTCTTATCTCCCTCCCACTTGGAGCCGTGACCTTTGCCTAGTTAGTTGGCACATTCCTCAAGCAGCGCGTGGCAATTACGATATGGACTGCCAATTTTTCGGTTCTCATTTTTTAAATTTTATATTTTTTTCAAATTTATTTTCAATCACACATTTTATAAAATCCTTAAAAATCGAACTTTCATAAAAATCGATTAAAAATATAATAAATCGAACGGTGCTTCATATTTGCTCCACACGTGTCAAATCTAACATCACTTCCTGTAGTCCAAAATTTCCCTTCCCCACGCGCATTCGGAACCGACAACTCTTCTGCCCTNTTCCCCACGCGCATTCGGAACCGACAACTCTTCTGCCCTATAAATGTGAGTACAAAATCTTTAATTAAATGTGTCTTATCTTTTGGGATTTTATCTCGTTATCATCCGGACAGCTGGGCAGTAAGTGACGGGTGTTTAAAGCAATTTGTCTTAGTCATGTGCTTCGGAATTAGCAAAGAATGGTAACTGGTAGGTTTGTGAGGAGCATCTCATTCTCCATTTCCCCTTAGTCAGGGATTTTCCTTATGCCTCTTGTACACCGTCGAATGACAGCAATATTGTTAGCCCGTCTTTGTGTAAAAATCTTGATCATTGATTAAAAAAAATTGTTATTAAAATCAATGTATAAAAATTTCATAACTCGCGTGATGTCAAATAAGTTGTTACATCCTATGTTACATTTTCGAATTTTTTTGATAAATTTTTTTTAAAAAAAAAACTTAAAACGATCCAAGTTTTAAGCGAACACTATGAATCCTGTACTCAGCCCATTACAATTCGAAGTAGATTTCTTAGCTCCAATCCCATCCTCGCCCCATCCACGATTAAGTTAGGAATTCCTCGCCTCGTATGAACTGAATTCCCATCGAAATTGCTAGTTTCCTTTCTCGTTGTCATCTCTAGATTTAAGATCGAGAACATTTGAACCAGGCTATTAATGACACTTGACTAACCAAATGTTACATATTTTGTCATTTCGTTTATTTGATTAATGCTGAATTTGAAACAATAACTATAAATCTTAACATGAACTAAGGTCCATTCCTTCTAGCCAACATCAAGTTTGATAGTTTTAGAACATTTTTATTGTTTATCAGTGATGGAAAATAAGATTAGTGCGAAAATTAGCAATCTGAAATTTTTACCTCAACATGAGGTTTTTCTTGTAAAAATCATGTTTTATTTTAAAGATTTGTAATGTCATGACATGGACACAATCGATCATTAGTCAATGTAGAGATGAGCAATGTTGGATTCAAGGTTAATGCACTAAATAAGCCAGTGTAATATTATTTAAGATATGCTAAATGTACATCAAGGTGCCCCCTCACAATAGAGGGCCCGTACTTTTTTTATTATTATTGGGCACGACTCCCCTATTGTGAGGAAACTAGTAAAATTCTATTATTTAATTTTAATTTTACTTGAACTTCAGTAACCATTTGTGAATCTAACTCATAATGTCAAATTACTTGTGTATGATGAGGCGTGTTCAATATAAAAACTAAATGCATGAATTTGTCATTTCTCTAATACATTAATAATTTAAATAAAATCTTCAACTATATATAATCCTTGTTTGATTTTAATTTATTTAAGAATCGCTTCTCTCCCTCACTCTTTTGACTACACATTCTACCAAAAAAAAAAAAAAAATCACTTCACGTTTTTCATAACCTTTTCCTACTTTGAAATCACCCATTTTGGAAAAAAAAAAAAAATACTTATCAAACAAATCACTTCTCAAGAATCTTTATCAAACAAGAACATAGATTTGTGCCTATCCACTCACACTATCAAGTATAATTATAGTTTTTGCAAAAAATAAAAAATAGAGTTGGTATTTATTTAATATCTTCTTAGAATTAATTTAGTTTTTTTTTTTCTCTAGTTACATTTTAGTCCAATGATCAACTCTATATAGATTCTTCTCTTTAATAAACAAAACAAAAGACAAATAGTATTTTCATTTGGACAATATATTTGAAGTTCATAAAAGCATTCAAAATTATTATTTTTGTAACAATCAAATAACTCAAAGTGACGGTATCATTTTAGAGAGAATGGTTCTTGAAACAACTTAATATTTTTGAGACATTCTCTCTAATTCTAAAAATATATTGTTGAACTTTTATATTTGTTTTGCCATACAATTGAAGGTTAAGTTAAAATAAATAGAATATATTTCCTGTTTATTAGTTTAATGATCTAGATAAATTGATTCAACATGGTACATGGTACATAATGAAAGATATGTCTTCAATTCTTACATTAATTTATAAAATTATACATTTATCACACATCTGGTAAGATAAATAAGTCAGTAAAACATGTGATAGAATCTCATGAAGATGATTTCAAATTTAGTTTTTTGAAGTTTTTGTATAAGTATTAAAGAGGGAAACTCGTGTACAAAACAAACAGCATAATTTTTAGGGAAAATTGAAGCGGAGGTTCCAAACCTTTCATTTTGCTGCATAATACACCTTAACCTTTTATTTTTGAGGCCACAATTCCAAGCCTTTAACTTCCATTGCAGCTGAAGTCCGTTTGACAGATTCCATCCACTCATCTGTTAGTCAACCCTTAAATTAAAACTTTAGACTCAACTTAACAAATGAAGTGAAGGGTAAAATAGTGAATTTACATTTTGTGTTTTATTATAGAAAATATAAATTCACTATTTTATGTCAAAGTTTTAATCTAAGGTTTGACTAACAGATACGTGAATGTTAAATGGATTTCAGTTGCAGTGGGAGTTAAAGGTTTTGGACTGTGGCTGCAAAAATGGAAGGTTTAGTTGTGTTCTGCAGCAGAATGTAAGGTTTGAGACCTTCACTGCAATTTTCCCTAATTTTTAATTGTAAATTTAAAACGAGAAGGGATATTTCAATTGTGATCAATTATCTCATGAGAACCTTTATAAATGTCCCAAATTTAAAGTAATATCATATTACAACATTTTCCCCTTACTATACATTGTTTGCAAACGGGTCCCATCACCACCGTTTTTATTAATTGCGCCACATTTGAATTGTATTTATAGTCTTCAATCTTTGTTTATTGTAACACTTATCTTTTTTAATTTTTTTCATCGAATTCTTATTTTCAACGTTGCATTAATTAACAGTTTTCATCATTGACTGGAAACTCAAATTCACTAAGTTTCAAATATCTTTCATTCACATTTCCTTTGCATTCCCCATCCTACCAGCTCTACCACCACGCACGTTGTTCCCTCTTCCTTTCAGCCTCTTCGTCAATCCCACCACCTCTCCTTCCCATCTTCATGATCTCTAGGTATTTTGCTCACGAGCTCTCGAGCAATAGAATAAAAAATAAGTCTTCTTTTCATTTGCCCTTCTTTGGTGGAGATTAAAATCGAATTTTTTGTAGTTTTTGATAAAAAATGATGAAATTTGGAGTTGAAAAGTTATGAATCCCATGAAATATATAGTTAAAATAAATTGGTGATTTTAGGATTTTAATCCCAACCAAACAAGACATTAGGTCTCCAACTTGGTCATTTCTACGTAATGATTGAAATTACTTTGTAATAGCAAGTAAAAGTACCTCAGCCCACAACATCTATCTCCTTTTCCATAGATACCCAATTTCATGGACCATACATTCTCCTTTCTCTTTGTAATCATGGACCATACATTCTCTCTCAAATTATATTTGTCCCCATCTTCAAGAATAACAAATATGCACTCAGAGTCTCAGATCCTTTATCATTCAATCTTCAAAACTTCAAACCCAAGTACCAAAATCTTTAAAGTCCCTTTTTTTTTTTGCCCTTTCCCTTTTCCAAGAAAACAAAAAACTAGCTTAATAAGAGAAATTTGGAAGTATAATCAAGTAAATTGTGCTAACATACAACACAATTAACTTCTACTCAAGATGAACCAGTGTGTACCTAGCTGGGATCTTGATGATAATCCCACCCCTCCAAGGTTGGAATTAAATGTTCAGTCAGATCGAATATTGCGTATTGATTATCTGAAAAATGATTAACTGTAACCTCTCTTTTATTTCGTGTTGATTACTTTGAAGGTTGGATTATCAAGTTGCGGAGCTGACATGGGAAAATGGGCAGCTAGCCATGCATGGTTTATGCCCTCCTCGTTTGCCTAACAAACCAGTGGCTGCATCGGCCGGTTCGACCAAATACACGTGGGATAAGCTACATGCAGGTGGCACTCTCGAATCAATAGTCGACCAAGCTACGCGCCACCCTGAAGAGGGCAAAGCATCCGTGAACGGTGGTGGAGAAGAGCTGGTGCCTTGGTTTGATCACCACCGCAATATGGTCAACCCTGATGCCACTGCCTCTGCCACCATGACAATGGATGCCTTGGTGCCATGCAATAATATCAGCAGACAAGAACCGACCGCGCAGGTGCGGAAATCCATGTCGGGGATTGGCACCTGCGTGGTGGGAAGCTCAACTCGTGTGGAGTCCTGCAGTGGCGCCAATGCCGCCGTGTTGGCACGTGTGGGAAGGGAGAGCACACGTGACTGGAGCAGCAGAGCGGATCAGAGTTTGAGTTTGAGTTTGAGCGGGAGAGACAGCCATCAGCTGACAGTTGACACGTGCGACAGGGAATTGGGTTCGCCGGAAAACACCAGCTCCGCCAAAGATTGGGCCAAGACCGGCGAGGACTACGACTCTGTTTGTCACGGTGGATCCGAGGCACGTTTGTTTAGATGCTTTTCTTGCCTATTTTCTAGGACATCTTTAGTGTACGAGATTAACTTTAACCTAGACCTGAAGAAATGTCGACTTTCAACTAAGTAATTCTTTATTATTACTTCGTTTCATCTGATAATTTGCAGAGAGAGACTGGCAGTTGGGAGGATAAGAAGAAAGGAAAAGGAAAATCCTCAATATCAACGAAAAGGAGTAGGGCAGCTGCTATTCACAACCAGTCTGAGCGTGTATGCATATCCTCTCTTAATTTCTCCTTCTATCTGCATATATAATTTTTTTGCCAATTGATTGAACTCGATTAGATTTGTTAATCATTGTTTAAAGTGCAAACGAGCAGTTCAAAAAATTCTTAATTTATGCTTTTGTGGGAAATAAAGGGAAAATCTCCAAAAATGTGTTTAATTATTCATCGTATTATTAAGGGATTTTTGACAAAGGTTTTAATTGAAATTTTAGGAGATTTTGGTAAAAGTTGAAATAACGTATTGTTGAAAAGTTGTGGAATCTGTCATATGTGTTGTTAAAAGCGAAGTTTGATAAGTTCAAAGTTAATAAACTTTTAGCAAAGTTTTATAAAAAGCATTGGATATAACACATGCAATAATAGTTGGTGACTGATTTGTTGTAGAAAAGAAGAGACAAGATTAATCAGAAGATGAAGACATTGCAGAAGTTGGTTCCAAATTCCAGCAAGGTTTGAAGATATCTTCTTCTTTAATTCCATTATGTTTGACGTACTTAACATGTCATCAAGTTGAAGAAAACTTATTTGAAATTTTAAAAATAATAATATTTTAAAGAAAATGTTTATAATTCCCTCAAGGTGTGAGAAATGAGTTTTTCAACCTAACAAAGTTGAAGGCTTTAATGATCAAAGTAGACTGGACAACTGCAGATAATTAATGTTGGGTAAAGTGGTCCAAATAATATAGTTGGAATAGTGTAAAGATCCTAGTCCACATAAAATTTTGCTATATAGACATGGAGACAGAGGAGTTGTTGGTTGTATAGAAAATCATCTATTACTACATAAAGTTAGTCCAGGTAGGGACTGTTAATAGCTGTCTGGATTCAATCATTGACATGCTTTCTTTGATAATATGTTACTCTCTAAATATGGAAATTGATTGAGAGCTCTCCTTCTGGTACGGATGTAAAAGTGAGTCGAACTATCTGAATGTAAAAATGGGTCGATAGAATAATTTGACGTTTGTTTGACTAGGTATGATCTGAAGAGAATGGCTGAGTCTGGCCCGACTCTCTAGGCATTGACCTATGGTACGTTGGACGGGTTATGCCCGAGAGTCATGCAGGGCTTCATTTTTTGTATACCGACTTAGCTTGACCCATAAAAAATAAGTGACTCAACTTATTTTTCACCTTTGCTCTTATATTATCCTTCTTAAATACAGTTCACAATAGTAATGGCATTGCTAACGAAAGAAGAGACGACGAAGAACCTAACAACGATGTATTAACGTTATAATTACTTTTGGTGCTCTACCTTGATGTAGCATTCTATATTATTGCAGACTGATAAGGCCTCAATGCTGGATGAAGTAATAGAGTATCTCAAACAACTGCAAGCACAAGTTCAGATGATTAACAGAATGAATAATATGTCATCTCTGATGATGCCATTGGCCATGCAACAACAGCTTCAAATGTCGTCGATGATGGGTCCCATGGCCGGAATAGGAATGGCGGCCATGGCCGGGATTGGAATGGGAGTAATGGATTTAAACACAATTAACCGTGCCGGAATTCCTCCCATTCTTCCTCCAGGGGCGGCGCCACTCTTTATGCCGCACTTGGCCTCATGGGATGTTAATCCCGTGGATCGTTTGTCGATTCCAGCTTCTGTAATGCCCGCAGACCCCCTAAATGCTTACCTTTCTTGCCAGTCACAGGTTTTTTTTTTTTTACACAATTTGCACAATAAAAAATTAATTTATCAACTCACAGAATCCCTTTTTTTTTTTTGTTTTGAAATGGCAGCAGCCAATGACCATGGAAGCTTATAGCAGGATGGCAGCATTGTATCAGCAGTTCCAACAACCCCCTGCTTCTGGTTCAAAAAACTAACCATCAAACTACAATCCATTGCTATATTATGCTAATGATGTGATCTTGGCGAAGCAAACAACGAAAGCTAATATAGTTTGGCCACGATTTGACGAGATTAAATAAGAGAGACGCGTGATAAATTTTGTAAGTGTTTGTGTATGATTTCGTATAGATCAATGTATCAAATATGTCATTTCGAATAACATTACTTGAATTCATTCTCCGTCTAAGGTAGGAAAGAAGAGTTTGCTCAAATTTAAGTGACTTCGTGCCAAGTGTGATATTCTCTTTTTCTCTTTTGATTTGTCAATTTAACGAGTTATAGATTGTTTTGTCTTTTCCCGTATTGTAAGAACCTTGAATAAAGACGATATGTTTATTATACAATAAAATGTAGAGTTAGTATTTATAATCACCTTTCCACAACATTGATGATTTTGTATAATTGATTCTTCTGAGTGTTGCTTGGGCAGCTCGATTGAGTGGCACAGGCGTTTGTGGTTTCATGCTGGCACAAGGATTTGATTGGAGCTCGAAATATCTGGTGATCATGTTGGACTAACAAAACCCAAAAAGACATCGTTTAGACACTTTGCATAATAAAATACAGCTTTGATAAATGCAATTTCAGCTAGATACGAATTTTTTTTTTTTTTAAATACACAAGGATTTTTTTTGCCCCTATTAGATATATATTAAAATCAGATTTTTAGTAGATTTTGATAAAAGTTAATGAAATATGTGCTTGACAAATTGTGGATTTTATATAATGTGTGGGTAAAATTAATTATTGATTTTGAACTATAATTTTAAATTAAATTTTAATATAGATCAAATAGGCATAATATCCATCAAATAGGTATTATACTTTCAACATTACGTAAGTTTACTTATATATATTAGAAATTATTTTTAACTAAAACTCTAATATTCATAAAATTTCATCTTCACGTAGAACCAAACAATGGAAGATACCCATCGTTGTGCGCGCACGATAAAAATTATAAATTATTTTTAACTAAAACCCTAATATTCATAAAATATCCTCTTCAACTAAAGCCAAACAACAATGAAAGATACACCATTAGAGAAAATACATAAAAACATAGAAGAAGAATTTGAAAAAGTAAGGATTACTTTTATTGTATGTTTGATGAATTTAGTATGTGAACGATTCTTGATTTGTGTTTGAATTATTCGATAATATGCAAAAGTTGATTAATAAGGACAGTGGCAATGCGATATTCTATACTCGTAGCATTTTTCTTGTGAGATAGGCAGGGTTACACAAAATCTTCTTGCAATATACAAGAGTAAACTAAGATATCCATCAATAAGATAGGCCATGTATGTATTTTCGACTAATTCTTGATTTAATCAAACCTGAAACGTACAATGTAGCCCAAGACATCGCTATAATGTAGCCCGGGACATCTAAAAATGACTTGAAAGTTGGTTAATAAGGACAAAACGGCAATGCTGTACTCTTTGCATTTTTCATGTGAGATAGGCAAGTTTTTCAAAACAACTTTCTTTTCCTTATCTTGAAACTCGAATGATTGAATAACATCATCATCTATTTGTATTGTATCCGCTAGAACATCCACGGATTCTGGCTTGGTGAAGTAGGTGAAGAGATGGTAGACACCGTCCAAGTGTTGCTTTCTCGTGCTTTGTTTTTCTTCCTAATGCTTAGGAAAGTGGAATAACCCCTCTATTGAACACGCGCACACGTAAATGTGTGGATGTATAATGTTTAAATAAATGAATTAATTAGGACAATATTTGAATGTGATGTGAATGAAGATAATATATATTTTTTAAAATTTTAATAGGGATAATTATGAAGCGTTATGAATATATAAGAATTGTGGATGTAAATAGTGGTTTCGAGTAAAAATTATCCTAGATTTGAAAATTAAAACATAATATATATAAAAAATTTCCTAGATTTGAAAATAAAAACATAATGTCTTTCTTGAAATATGTAAGACAAATTATCTTTTTTCACCCACACAATTTTTCATAAAATAATATTACTCATAAATTGAAATTTTTTTCTTCTTTTTCAACTAAACATTCTTTAAAAAACATTATTTCAAACATTAAAAATTGAAAGAAAGGAAGCCGGGTTGTAAATTTCAAACCTTAACTTAACCTGCTTTGAAAAAGAAAAAAAAAAGATTTATTTCAGTTTTTCTTTTTCTTTTTAAACACACGTCTTTCTTGATTGGACACATCAATAAAAATTCTCTCCATACTCGCATTGTTTATATGCATCCCATTCTGTTTAATAATGTAAAGGATTCCTTTCAAATATGTTTGATACACATTTTTAAAAAAATTCATTTTTTCAAAACTCATTTTCAATCACACATTTTTTAATAAAATAATAGTACAGGTAAATCCAAAAAAATTTCTTATTTTTTAACTACATATTTTTCATCACATCATAAAATGTATTTTGTTCTCAATAATGTGCATCAAACACCCCTAAAAGAAAATTTAAAGAATTTTCTTGCACTATTAATATATTAAAAAATACTTCCTAATTTTCTCTCTAATCTGCCAGCCTCCTATTTCCTTTTCCCAACATCGTGCGAACTCCGTAATGTTTTTGCAACATATTCTGGCATGGAAAGAGAGACGAACGGCAGAATTCACAATTTAATAAGAAATAAAATGAATAAGTAGATAAATTAAAGATAATTATTTTCTATTTAATTATGCGACGATAGAGGTCGTTTGAGTATATATTGGAACATTGTTATAAATCTTGAACATTATTAAGAAAAAAAGATATTAATTTCCTAAATATTATGACATACTAGCATAAAATTAAAAATCTCTTATTTGATTAATTTGATTGATTGGAGTAACTACTACATCAAATATTTGTGACCAATGAGTACAATAAAGGTGATTAGCATAACCTAAAAAGTAAGATTTAAAATAAATTATTTCCCTTCAAACATCATGTCTATAAACCTGTCAAATAAACTGTCACGTTCCATGAGACACATAACATGCAAGGTTTACTAAAAGTTAAACATACAATTGATTGCACATTTATTTGCCAATTAACTTTAATGAGACACCACAAGTTCCCAGGATGTTTCGAGAAATCATTGACAAAAGAAAACATAAAGAAAAATGATATCTAACCCCATTGTTGTTAAAACAAGATTATATTTGACATGTAAGTGACATAAGTCGATAAATTCAATTATGTGATCTTTTAATTAAACATACCTTGTGTTGCTATATAATGAAGAGCTATCACATCATTTGTGTTATATAGCATTACTCAAATATCAAGTCTCGTATTTGGCATATATTTCTCTTATTAAACACGTGATTAACGTTACTTATTAGATGTAATTTTCATTTGATAAAAGGTTGTGTACATAAAAGTCAAGAAGAAATGAACGGAAATTGAAATATTATTTTATATATAAAATGAGAATAATATGTACAATCTTCTCACCTTTAAACTAATAACTAATACTCTAGATAGTCATTAAACTTTCTCAAAAGTTTTCAAGAGGTCATGGAACTTCAAAAATTTCCTAATTAGTCACTGAACTTTGTAAAAAGTTCATAGGAGGTCACTGAACTTCAAAACTTCTCTAAATAATCACTGCACTTTGTCAAAAATTCTTAAAAGGTCATCGAACTTTACAAATTTGGACGCCATACATAAATAGTTCAGTAGCCCCTTATGATTTTTTTGCAAAGTTGAGTGACTATCAAGAGAAATTTTGTCAAAGTTCAACGACTATTTGGGGAAATTTTGAAATTCGGTGACATATTAAGAACTTTTTATAAAATTTAATGACTAATTGTGGAACTTTTAAAAAAATTTAGTGACTATCTAAGATATTAACTCCTCTAATGAATATCCATTATCCTATACTTTTATTCAAAGTTTTGATACCTCACATGAAAAGTAGTGAATCAAAACATACAAGTAAAGAAAAAGAGCAAGAAAATGAAAGATACATACAAGATGATAATGAGTGCTAAAGGACCACAAAATTGACTAGTGAATTTCCCCTTAATGATTGGAAATGAATGAAACGCTTGGTCAGTAAAATAACCACACACTTTTTTTTCTCCTTTTAAAAGTCCAAGCTCCTTTTGCAATGATAATTAGGGTACAAGTCATATCAGAGTAAAGGTTTGAAAATTATACCTCTATTAGTGTTTGAATTAGTCAAAATGGGGCCTTTGGTTGATTAGACTATATAATTTCTTCTATGCATGATTTAGCCCCGTTTGACTATCATTACTTTAAAAATTTTCATTATATATATTCATTTTAAATAATTCACATAATAAAATATTATGCACTTAAATTCAAATATTTTTCATATTTTCTAAACAAATAATGATCATCAAACAGTGACTTAGCATTTCCACTAGTATATTATATGATTATTGCTCATTATATAGATTAAAATAAAATTGTGTTATTTGAACGGTAGAAAGTATACACATCCATTCTATAATTTTTCAATATTTATTTGCAATTTTCAATCATTATTACTCTTAAATAAATTACTCAAAGAGTATTTTAGAAAAAACTTTACAAATGATATTACAAAGTTTAAGTTTTATTATTAAATTTTACTCACAATGCACAATTTTAGAATAGATCGATCGAAAGAGAATTTAATAAAATATGTAAAGATTGAAAATGCAATTTCCTGGCTCCTCTATCATTCTGAAAAAAACATTGATTTTTCTGCTAATCATACTTCATATGCACACAGTGGAAAATAAAATAAATAATATTGGGCAAATATCACATATTTGCACGATAATGGATCCAGTTTTTAAGCTAGTAGGAGCAGAAACTAAAATACTAAAAAATCTAAATATTGAGAGACTAATTTAATTAAAAAAAATTAAAAAAAATCTGATTTAAGAATAAATTAGGAAAATTATGCTATTCACTTTAGTCTCGTAAACTGAAACTCGTGCATTTTAACAATTTATGAAAATACTAAAATTTTTAGATTTTCTGTACCTTGAAATATTAGAATAGTGGTACTTTTATTTAAAATATTAGAATACAGGTACCTCTTCTTCTTCTTTTTATTTTTTTCCCCATCCAATAATGGTTACATTTGGTTCAGAAATAAAGTAAAAGAAATGTATCGATTCAAAGGACCTAAGCTAAGGAAAAACCTGCTATTAGAAAAGAGGATGGATTTTGTTGATATGGATTGAAGTGTAAATTTTATCAATTTTTTAACTTCCTAAACTTTAATTTTTCATTTATACACACTGTTATCAAAATCCATTAAAACTTCCATTAAGAGTTGTCACACAGTCCCACAGTTCTGTACCATTCCATAATTTAGTTCTACAAGATACAAGAAATATATATGTTACGTTGAAACTTGTAAATGTACGGGATCGTTGTACAAGTAATAGAAATAGCGAGTTTTGAATTTATCGCTCCCACGAGAAATAAAGTTTAAAATGTAGTTTAATAGTTAGTATTAAATTCGATTGAATAGTGACATCAAAAGAGTGATTTTGTGGTTGTTTATGCTACTTCTAATCTATACTAATAAAGCAAGAAAATTGTGATTTTATCAAATGTAAATGCTTGTATTGGATTCATGATTAACCCTATTTTCATCTATTTTAATTGTCAATTAATATCTAATTAATTTCATGCAGTTTTTACAATCGATAACGCTAATATGTCATATACTCTTTTCCAAGATACACCACCTTATGATTAACATAGGGGTGACAATCTGACTTGCCGATTCGTGGCTTGGCCCGAAAAAAGCCCTAGTTGGCCCTATTATACCGAGCCCCATTTTGAGAAGTCAACTCGAGCCCCAACTAGTTCGTATGGCTCGACGAGCCACAAAAAAAAGCTATAAAACTTAAAAAATAAAAATAAAAATTAGAAAGTTAAGGCAGACTGTAGCTACCAGCAACAAAGCAGTTGTAGCTACCGGCAGCTACAACTGCCATGTCAAGCAGCTACACGGCAGCTACATGTAATTTTTTGCAGTGTTAAATCATGTTAAAATTCAAATTTGAAAATCAAATTTGGTTGATATTTGCTATGAATATGAGGTAAAATTTTAATAGGATATTGTGAGTTTTTAAATTGATTAGTTTAAAAAAATACTAATTTTTAAATTTATTTGTTTCAAAAAAAATTATACACGAAATATTTTATTTGTGTAGAATTTTAATTCCGCCTACGTTGATTGTAGTTGGTCACAATCCCCAAAAAGGGGTGAGTATTATAACTTTTATTTAATTAATAATTTTTATAAATTGCACAAATTTCAAATTTTTTTAAAAAAATTTAGATTTGTTAGGATTTTTTTAAAAAAAAAGCCCGTTCAGCTTGCTAAGGTCCAAGACGAAAGTTCAGGTTGACTCAGCTCGTTGGCATCTCTAGATTAATGACCATATCCCATTCCTAATCCGAATTCATATGAAAATCATGCATTTAGTTTATGTTATCTACATTATTGCACATGTCATAAATATTATTCTTAATACCTATTGTCCATTTATTAATTTTATAACATTCTAAACTTATTGTCAGTATTTCTATACTACAACAAGTAACTAACCATTCAATTGATAATCACAACTAAATAGTGTGAAGATAATGCAAAATCAATCAAGATATAACAATAAATACCTAAATTAATCGTCTTGAATTGAAATAAACATAAATAGGGTTCTTCAATCATTCAATACAATTAAAAAAAAAAAAACTTAGCTAATCACCATAATAAGAATTAAAGTGGAGAAATCCATTTTGTTGAATGAAATCTTAATTTTGGATGAATAATTTTCAAGAATGTTACACAGTTCCCTTGATGTTGATGATCTAGCCTCGTTCTTCACTTCCAAAATATGTTGAATCTATGAATTTTTTAGGTCTAAGGAGGTCCTCCCACGTTTTGGACTGATTATCGTATTTAAAGAACGTAAAAAAGATTATATTGAATTGTTACCAAAATAAAAATAAGAAAAATCGGATTTTCCCGCTTTTATACTGATGCCCTCACCTAATACAAACCAGGGCGCGTGCCTGAACCCTTTAAGCAGTTTTAGGCATCTTAGAAGAGGAGGAAGCGCGCACCTTCTCTGCAGATCTAGGCTTGTCTCAAACAGTTTTCAATATTTCTGTCATAACTTTCTCTTCTTATATCTGATTAAGGTGATTCAAAGTGCGTTGGAAAACTAACTCAAGGACTACAATTCTTCTAAAATATCACTTCTCCAATTCGAACGTTTGTTATGCCTAAAATGAGTTGTAATCTAGGATTAAAATCTAGAGCATAACTATACTTCACTCATCCAATTTACCCCTATCATTCTCGAATCTTTACCTAGAGGTTTGACACAACTTTAGAGTATTTACATTTTAGTCCTTGAATTTTGGATTTGCTTCATTTAGCTATTTTTTCTTGTAATCTTGTTCCATTATCTTCCAATTGTATCCAATTAAATCGTTGACATCTTAGATCTTCATTTTTTTCGCCCGTCTAATCTATGGATTGTTTGCAATCTAGTCCCCGACTTTTGGATTTCATTTTTTTTTCATTACTTTTGCATTCTTTTCTCCAAATCGAGTTTTACCTACAAAATGCAATATAATACAAGTTACATAGTTTTTTATCCAAAAAAGTAAAATATCATCATTTAGGTATTCAAATAAGTGTAAAAATTACACTTATCAAAGCCCCAAACTTGAATCTTTGTTTGTGCTGAAACAAAACTGTAACTCAACTTCACAACAAACACACAATTATGCAAGAATATTTAGCTAGCTAATCGAACATTTTATTTTCTCGAGATTGAAATTGTGATATTAAATCTAACCACATCTTCAAAATTACAATACGAAAATCAAAGTTTACTTTTCGAATATCAAATCGATGTGTGTGTGTGTGTGTGTGTGTGTGTGTGTGTGTGTGTGTGAAGTATTAAGCATAGCTTCATAAATTCGTAAATTGTTTCATTCCTAACCCTGAATGGTCAAATATATCTATCATCACTCGTGGGATTCACACACTCTAAATTTAGTCTTTTCACTCTTTTCAAATATGTGAATTAAGGTTTAATTTTATATCCACATATCTCTAGTTCAGGTAAATATCACCAATTGCAGTTCAACATGTCAATAAATAAGGATTCTCTATTAAATTTGATTGTTTAAATCTCTAAGATTAAATGCTAATAATCATTTATTAAAAATCAAATTTTCCTAAATAAGTGTTTGTATCTTAATCAAGGCATTTTGTGCGTCTTTTGTTTAATGCACCTGTTTTTTTTTTATTTATATTTTTTCTCAATTTTTTTTCCAACACTTCTTTTTCTTTATTTGCAGCATTTTCTCCCTTAACCTTTTTAAATGAACAATGTAACAAATTTTAGGTCGATGACTTCCAAGTCGGTTGATTTTAAGGCAACACTTTTTAACACCCTTATACGCATAATAATTCGAGTTATAAACGTTACAAAGAGAAATTTTCAAATATAATATATTTTTTTATGCATTGATTAGTTCATTGCCCCTCATTTAACACATTTCCAAGTAAAGCGATATTTAACTTAAGACTTTCGCTCAATTTCATCCTATTAACTTTAGACAATTTACACAAGAGTTTTATTTTCACACATGAAATCCCCATTTATCTTAACATTTTCCTACAATAGTGAAATCCCTCCAAAATATTCTAAATTTGGTCCGAGGTTGTAAAATTTAGTGACTCGGATTGAGCATTAAAGGTTCACTATTTAAATATATTCAATTATGAAATCAACTCATTTTTATCAATACTTAGCTTAATTCACGTGTTCAAAATATCAAATTTCACATGACAAAAAATCATCCTAAGTGTACAACCTATTCACCGTCTATAAATCAACCAACTTACACAAGCAAATAAAAAGAAAATATTTTTGGAATTTTTCATCTTCTTTTGATTTTTTCTAATATCTAAAGGAATAATTAAAAAAAAAACACAAAAGAAAAGAACAAAAGAAAACTCATGTTTTTTACATTCAAATTTAAACTAGACATTGTTCCCCAATGTCCTAAATCCACATATAATGGGTGTGTGAAAGAAAAAGAAGAAAATACTCCCCTAATACGACGTGAAATCCAATGGCTAGGTTTCTTATTGCTCCCATTGTCTTTTGGTCAATATTGGTTTAAGTATTCTGCGACGTCATGTTCATGCACTATGCGGTTAGATAAAATATTCAAGATCAAATACCTGGAATAAGTGTTACTTAGCTCAAATATCTAATAAACCAACTAAATCTCGAGAACCTAATGGGAAACGACAAATGGATGATGAGTCCCTAATTATAACTAATAACTAATCTAAATTATCATATGACTAGAAAGCATAATAAATAAATGGGAAGAAAGAGTGGATGGCCTCCTAATAAGCGCTTTGTTTAAAGTCCTTAACTTGATTTTGTTGTTTCGAAATCATGGAATTCTAAAAAATGCTTTTGATGCCTTGTTCAGTTTGCCTATTTTGACTTTGCTCCACTCTTTGTTACTTCTACAAATTTTAACACTACCCCTTCCAATGTGATATGACTTTCCTATCTCATTTGATTCAAATTCAACTATGCAGGATTCTTCCTCCTTTTCGGGCTTAGTTACAATTCAATGATAGAGTAATCAATGAAGTCGATAAAATGTGGTTAACGTCTTCTTCGTTAATTGCCTCCTCTTTGTTTTGTTCGTTTGTAATTGATATTTTACTGTCTTTTTACTTGTTTTCCATAATTGGTATCTTCTCTAGTTGAATGGTCGGTTCACAATCTAAATCCACGGGTAATGGAAACTCTTTTTTTATTCACACTTTTCGAGTGGATTGTATCTCTACCTTTTAAATTCATCCCAAAATACGCCATCTCCCACATAGTTTGTTTTCATCCAACTTGGCAAGAGTAGTGTAGTATTTTGCAAGTACATCTTCGTTCAACATGGAATGACCAAATCCCACAATCGTGTCGAAAGGGATATACTCGCCCATAGGCATGTAGCCTTCAATAGATGTGTCATTGGTAGTCTCCGACATCTTAAATATTGTTTAAACTTTAAGCAAATAAGGTTCAGTGCATATATTCACGCAGTTGCCAGTATAATGCACACCAGAGCAGAATTCAAAATAGATATCTTCTTACTCATTGTCCATGTTGAGATTATTTATTGCAAAAAAACTTTTTACCATGACAGCATCAGAATCTTAGATACACTGCTTAATGGAACTTGAAAAGAATACTAAATAAGATAGATTAAGGTGGGTAGTCAAAATTTAAAAAAAAAAAGGCAAAAAATTAAAAATAAAAGTCAAATCTATTATAAACTACTAAACTAAAATTAAATTTGTTATTCCCCGACAACGGTACTAAAAACTTATTACATGGAAATCGCAAGCGTACAAAATCGTTGTACAAGTAATAGAAATAACGACTCTCGAGTTTATCATTCCCACGAGGAATAATGTTTAAAATGTAGTTCAATAGTTAGTATTAAATTCAAGTGAGTAGTGACATCAAAAAGAGTGATTTCATGGTTGTTTATACTACTTCTAATCTGTACTAATGAAGCAAGTAAATTGTAGTTTTATCAAATGTGAATGCTTGTATTAGATTCGCGATTTTCCCTATTTCTCCCTATTTCAATTATCAATTAATAATTTAGTTAATTTCATACAGTTTTTACAATCGATAACGCTAATATGTTAAATAATCTATTCCAAGATACACCAACCTATGATTAACATGACCTAACATGACCTAATTATATTCCAAGATACACCAACCTATGATCTCAAGTTAAATCAGATATTTTATTTTTAAATATTAAATATTAATTATACAAATTTTCATCCAAAATCCTAATCAATTTCATCCCAAACTAGCAAACTCTAGAATTTTCCAACTCTTTCTCTTTTCTTTCCGTCTCCTCTCTTCTCACACTCTCTTCTTCTTCTCACTCTATCTTCTCTTCTCACTCTCTATTCCTCTTCACTGGCTTCACCGACGAAAGTAGCGAACTGAATGTCGTTGTGAGCAGCGCCAGAACGCTGCTGTCGCACGGATCGTTGAGCGTCGCTGCCACGCGGACTGTGTCGCACAGTAGCGCTCAGTGGCGGTGGTGCTTCACGGCAGCAGTCTAGCCGTGAAATGATGGGGGTTTGGCCGGATCTGGTGGCGATCTACAGTGGCGACGATTTGGCCGTGAATGATGGGGGTTTGGCCGGATCTGGTGGAGATCTACAGTGGCGACGATCTGGCCGTGAATGATGGGGTGGCACCGTGATGGTAAGAAAGGGGTGGCGGTGGTGGTTCTATGATACTGTGGGTGGGGTGGTAGTGCCGTGAGTTCTGTGATGCTGTTGGTGTGGTGGTGGTGGTTCTGGCGTGTGGTTCATGGCAGCAGTCTGACCGTGAAATGATGGGGGTTTGGCCGGATCTAGTGGCGACGTGCAATAGCGACGATCTAGTCATGAATGATAGGGGTTTGGCCGGATCTGGGGGTGCCGCGATGGTAAGAAGGGGTTGGGGGTGGCGGTGGTGGTTCGACGTGTGGC
>CAIGRN010185518.1:0-10339 GCA_903798345.1 Fraxinus anomala | reverse complement strand
TTTGAAACTTTTCCTCTGCTTTAGCAGGTTCATTTTTCTGGCTTTCCTTTCCATCACATACAACATTATTCCAATCGTGTTTCACTTCATCTTGAACACGAACTTTCTCCAAATTCTCATTTGAAAAAACCTCATCAACAACAATTTCAGACCCTTCAGGAGAATCTCCATTTCTATATATTTCATCTTCTTTAGTGCGAGAAGTCTTTTGTTCATCAATGAAGCTGCCAAAACAACTCCCATATATGAACTCATGGTTATTAGTACTCCCAATGGAGAGATACAATGACACGTGAGTGTTTATGTGTATATTTTATGCATCATACAAAAATCATGACAGAATTCACACAAAAATGTATTTGGAGCAATTANCAATGAAGCTGCCAAAACAACTCCCATATATGAACTCATGGTTATTAGTACTCCCAATGGAGAGATACAATGACACGTGAGTGTTTATGTGTATATTTTATGCATCATACAAAAATCATGACAGAATTCACACAAAAATGTATTTGGAGCAATTATTCGAACACTTGATATGCACAGTAATTGAAATGAGTAAAATTTTCTCATGATTATATGCTAAATCCAAATATTCCACAACCAATCCACAAAACCAAAATCAACTAAGCCCATACTCCCAACAAAACTAAAAAAATTCTAACCATCAGCAAGAATTTAAGACAAAGAAGAAAAATTTTGAAACCCATAAAGTTAAGTCAATTTACCTTTGATTTTTTGAAATTTTTATGGATGGAAGTGTGAATTTGTGGATGAATGATGTTGAAATATAATTAATCTTCAAAACCCACCGAAATTTGGAGAAAAACGGGACGATGTTGATGAAAATTTCGTGAGCGAAGCTGAGTCTATGTCTGTCTATGTGCGTGGGTTTGAGCGTATTAATTACGGGGTTAAAGATTTTAATTAGTTTTAGGGTATAATTCTAATTTGTTAGTTTTGGAGGGTATTTGGCCTAATTAACCCTTAATTCAATCGATTAAACTTGGTCCATTAATTAATTAGTCGAATTAATTAATTTGGCCCATTAATAAGTAACCAAATTAATTAATTATCCGACACTCGTCAATTAATTAATTGGTAAATTTCATTCTTCTGGTTCTCTTTTGTTCTTGGTCCATTAATTAATTAGTCGAATTAATTAATTTGGCCCATTAATCAGTAGCCAAATTAATTAATTGTCCAATATTTGTCAATTAATTAATATCATTCTTCTAGTTCTCCTTTTGTATGTGACCTATTAGGTTCTCGATCACGATGCTCAATGATGTGAATTATTATTTTAATCTAATTAGAATCGATAAATGAAAATACTCATTTTTAATTTATTATCAATTCACATTCACCGTTTCAGATTGCCATCTAGTAATGTGTTAAACAATACGTGTGACCAAATATGTTACACGATATGAAAAAAATCAAATTTGTTCGTTTATCATGATATTATAATCCCGTTAATATAATTTGAATAATTACAAGATATAAATGTGTGTAATCTCGATTATCGATCATTTATCTTTCATTTCAATACTCTTAAGTCAATATTAGTTGAAAACGTTTTTCGACTTATGAACACTACTTTAGCAAATGATTTCGTTATCAATTTAACTGAATGAACTGTAGATCACCTCTTACTATCTAAGTAACAAATCATTTATTGATCATTTGCTACCTTCATATAACTTTGAGCATATCCAAATGATGTCGTATTATAGACTTTTGACAGAGCAATATCAAAATCATCAAAGTATGATCGTCTTCATACAAAGCACCATAATAAGCTCAAGTCGAATGATCAATTTTACTACCGAACGTTAGAGATTAATCATCGACACTCAGTTAGTTTTCCATGCGAAATCTCTCCAACGGGTCCCCAATGTCACGTGTCCATTTAAATGTCAATACATTTTAGCTTGTGAGATCAACGACTCATTTTACAAGTAATAACTACAACACGTGATGATCTATCCGTAATAATGATATTCATATCTCGTTATTGCTTACGATCACGAATAATTTTAATTTGTATCTTACAATTACAACTCGTTATGATTAACAAGTTACCAAAATTTGAATCTACGAACTCTATTATTTAATCTATTAGAATATTTATTCAATAAAATAATAGATATGCCATAAATAAATACATGAAACATATTTAAAGTATTTACAACCTAAATTGATTGGACATACGATGTAACACTTACATACTATTCAACTTTTTTTTTTTTTTTTTGTAAGTTTATTGACAAATATAAAATAATGTTGAAAGTATAGTGTCCATTGACCTTTTGACCCATAGGTTGATTAGAAAATCGACAAGAGTAAAAAATTTACCTTCACATGAAAAACGATATATTTTTATTTAATTTCTATCATCCACTCTGATCTAATACTTCAATCATTTATCTTCTTCCTATCAATGTAGAGTCAAGATTTTAAAATAAAAATGCATAAGAAAGAGATAATTAATAATTTACCAAACATGGATGCAAAGATAATGTAAAGAGAGTATGTAGGAGTAACAATTTACAATGAAGAAAATAGGCGTTGTAATCTCGCCTCACTGTATATCTACATATCTACATGATATATACACGCGTTTGAGTATTTCTCTTTCTAAAATATAGAAATATAATATGGAGATTTCTCGAATGAATATTGGTATATCTATCTATCTATTAAGTCATTGGACATCTAAAATCCCATCCAAATCTCATTCTTAACCATGAAACAACCCTACCCTACAAAGGGTAAATGTGAAAAAAATTAAAATTTTAAAAAAAATCAAAAAAATATGTCGAGTCACCTACATCCACACAAGGTTTGAAAGGGTAGGGAGAGAGTTACGGAAGAACTTCCATATAAATATTCTGATTTTTTGTTGAAGTTTATTGCAGTTTAAGCCTGCATACTATTTTCCACCAACACGAAAGCTATATAGGACTTTTAAAGTAACCCCTTCTCATCAAGTAGGACTTGTACCCGCTTCTAATTGCATAAATGTCATTTTCCTGAAAATGTCAGATAATACAGTCCAGTCATTAATATCCCTATCAATCGAGACAAAACTTTACTATAATAATTTATCGTTATAATCGACTCCCTACTAAGTAGATCACTAACCCTATGAAATCCTTCTCGAGACATATAAATTGGGCAAAATGAGGGGCCCCAACGCAATCACGAGTCCCTACAGATGCGATGCTTTGTCCATCTCTAGCATGCCATTTGATACCTTTTTCGAATGAGCTCCCAACCCCATAAAATGCTTTTTCCTGATAAATGAGGATCCCAGTTTGTCCCTCGTAGTTATAAAGGTGTCATTTCGAAAATTACTATTCTTCAAAATAGGCCAACAAGAGTATCCCCATTGACCACCTACTTTTCATGGGTGTTTTTGCAATTAAAACGCATCTAGATTTACACTATATTTGATGTAGTAGTCGTTAAAACTTTGCAAGGACTAACGACCATTAAAACCATCTATACTCTAGCCTCCTATTTCAACTCTATAGTGAGAGTGATTGATTCGATGTAAAGGTTTAATGCACTAACATTGAATCGGGAGTTGATGGGATGTTGTTAATTGATCGACCAATTATATAACAAAATTTAACTTTAATGACTAAATGGTTCACAAAAAACTTCAATAACCAATTTTAAATTTTACTTAAACTTCAATGACCATTTGTGAAATTAAATCTAAAGCTAAGGTCATAACCAATTTTAAATTTTACTTAAACTTTAATGACCATTTGTGAAATTAAATCTAAAGTTAAGGTCTAAGTTGCTTATTTTAAACGTTAGAGATCAACCTACTATCTTGACAGTAAATTGAGGACCAACGATGCAATTTTCTATTATTTTTAATTATTATCTCAGGAGGTATAGAAGAAGAAAGAAGATTCTAGTGGTAACTGGATCCGCGTAGGTACGGTATACCACCTTACGTGGACCCTCAGACAGCAAATGAGTGACACGCTTCAAGCATAAACTGCATTTTCATTGGCTGGAAAATGTGACCTTTAATTTCTGATTGGTCCACGTAACCGGTAATGACATGGCCCGTTAGTATGTGATTGGAGCCCCATGAACCGAACTCGTAAATGCCCTTTCACATATATAAACTCTTCATCAATCTTACATGCCTTCCATTGCATTGATCCTCTGGTTCTCCATTGTTTACACGCACGTGAACACACTTTTAGCACGTATATATAGAGAGAGTCAAGCTTTAGAGGTGAAGACATGGGTGGCTCGTGGAGGAGGAATGGTTCATTCATCGTGCTGGCAATTGTTTTCATTGGTAATTATGTTGTTTTTATTTCTCGCGCGTTTTTATTTTTTAAATTTGTTATGATTTGTTGTAATCTCGCGCTGTTAATCTTGTGTGATGTTTTTTAGTTGATAAAATGAAGTTATATTGAGTTCAAAAAAAATAAAATAATAATAAAAATAAAAATTGAAGTTAGAATGTTTGATCTAGATCCTTAAACGACTTGATAATTGCAGCTTCGTATTTAAGTGGCAAATGAAAATTTGCGATTGATTCTGAAATTTAGATTTGATGAGGATTTTGAGTGTTGATAATATGTTTATATAATTAGACATGCTATTTTACTAATTTTGTTTGGTTAAATACTTAAATTACACGTTTATAGCTTTTAGACTATTACAATTTAATGGTATGAACGCATGTACGTTACATCATTTCTTCTTTAAATGTGCAATTCGCAATATATCAGCTTTCCTGCTATCCGGACAGGAAATTAAAGTAGAATTTGTTCAAATCCTCCACATGTTTAGTCTTTCCTTTAGATGTCTTAAAGATGTAGTTGAATAATACGAAAGAGAACTTTGTCCGTAATTAGTTGATTCAGGGAGCTTTGTTTCTCCCAATTAAAGGTCTCAATAATATGTTGCCAGATAGGGGGAGCAAGGTCTTTTCGTAAATGAACATACTGGAAACTACTTTTCTATAGTCATGCATCCCAGAAATTCTTTGTTTGGATTGCCTCTGAATAGTGTTGAGATATGGACAAGTCCCATCATTGAGATTGAAAACACTCTTTTTGACATGGTTAAACATTTTGTTTCCAGGAAAATATTCTTTGTTTATATCTCATAGAACTACTGACTTTCCAGCAAGTTGTTTTTGGTAACGGTTGCTACTTCCTAAATGTACCTCTCTCGTGGAACAGAAATATACAAAATATTGTTCTGGAAAGTGGAAAGGCACAACTAAACAATGCAATTCTAATAACTGCTGCTGCAATTACACTAGTTCGCCTCTGAACAAACTTAAATAGATGGAATGAACTGTGGCCTAGATGAGTAAATATCTACAATAATCAACAACTAATTATTATTTCAGAAACTCTACTGCTTATTGACACGTTCTTCTCATGGTTCTAATTGCTTTTGGCTTCTGTGTTTCAATTATTATTAGCTTGCTAAATGAGTAACAATGTTGACTAACCTAGTCTTGTCACAGGCTGTCTATCAGCAATTTCTATTGCGAAAGAGGAAGCCACTAAATTGGGAACGGTTATTGGCATAGACCTTGGTACAACCTATTCCTGTGTTGGTGTTTACAAGAATGGACATGTCGAAATCATAGCAAATGACCAAGGAAACCGAATTACCCCATCATGGGTTGCATTCACCGACACTGAAAGATTGATTGGTGAGGCTGCAAAGAACCAGGCAGCTGTCAACCCTGAGAGGACTATCTTTGATGTTAAAAGACTCATTGGAAGAAAGTAAGCCCTTTTTGCCTAATTTATATAAGTATTTTTATTCTGCATTTGATTAATAAATAGTGATTAAAGTTGTGAATTATTTCTTGACAGGTTTGAGGACAAGGAAGTTCAGATGGATATGAAGCTTGTTCCTTACAAAATCGTGAACAAGGATGGAAAGCCTTATATCCAAGTCAAAATTAGGGATGGCGAGACTAAAGTCTTCAGCCCTGAGGAAATCAGTGCTATGATTTTAGGCAAGATGAAAGAAACGGCAGAAGCATTCCTTGGGAAGACAATTAAGGATGCTGTTGTAACCGTTCCTGGTAAGTTGACTTACTTTTATAATTTACTATCTTCATATTGTTTCACTTCCGGTGAAACATTAACTGCAATGACATTTTGGCTATTTGGTTATAGTAACCATTCATGTGGTTATAACTGGCAGCATACTTCAATGATGCCCAAAGGCAGGCCACCAAGGATGCTGGTGTAATTGCTGGCTTGAATGTGGCAAGAATTATCAATGAACCAACAGCAGCAGCAATTGCCTATGGTTTGGACAAGAAAGGCGGTGAGAAGAACATCCTTGTCTTTGACCTTGGTGGTGGAACCTTTGATGTCAGTATCTTGACCATCGACAATGGTGTCTTTGAGGTGCTTGCCACTAATGGAGACACCCATCTTGGAGGTACAGATCTTTCTGTTATCATCTCTACTTTTATATATTTAATAAGTACATTTATTTAGGCTAATACTTGGAAAGTGATCTATCCCGGCTGCAAGTGGCATTAATCATGCAGTTATAGTGACTAAAGTTCAATCATTATATATTCAAATAGGACAGCCCTTGAACACAGTTGTTCAGTGATAGAGCTGAGAAATCAGCTGGATTATGATCCATTGAGCAATCTGAAATATATATTATTCAGATACATCTCATAAGAGGAAGGGTTAGAATTAACATTTTGGGAGTTCTTGTGTTGCAATATATTAAAGATTTATTTTTATGCAGGAGAGGATTTTGATCACAGAATTATGGATTACTTCATCAAGCTGATTAAGAAAAAGCACGGAAAGGACATCAGCAAAGATAACAGAGCTCTTGGGAAGCTAAGGAGAGAATGTGAACGTGCTAAGAGAGCCCTGAGCAGCCAACATCAAGTCCGTGTTGAAATTGAATCGCTTTTTGATGGTGTGGATTTCTCTGAACCATTGACACGTGCCAGATTCGAGGAGTTGAACAATGATCTCTTCAGGAAAACCATGGGACCTGTGAAGAAAGCCATGGAAGATGCTGGGTTGCAGAAGAACCAGATTGATGAAATTGTCCTCGTTGGTGGAAGCACCAGGATCCCTAAAGTTCAGCAGCTCCTCAAGGATTATTTCGATGGAAAGGAGCCCAACAAGGGTGTGAACCCAGATGAGGCTGTTGCTTATGGTGCTGCTATCCAAGGAAGTATTCTAAGTGGAGAGGGTGGAGAAGAAACCAAAGGTATTTATTACATGAAATTGTTATCTTGTCGACCGATTGCTCTGTATGTGTGTGCTTGCTTCAGTCTTGATTTATTGATGTTATAGACAGCTTTGTCTGAATGGATGACTTATGTGTGTGCACTTGAATGCAGACATCCTTCTCTTGGACGTGGCACCACTCACCCTTGGTATCGAAACCGTGGGTGGAGTTATGACTAAGTTGATTCCGAGGAACACTGTTATCCCAACCAAGAAGTCCCAAGTTTTCACCACTTACCAAGATCAGCAAACTACTGTCTCTATTCAGGTAATGTTTTCAAATAATTCTTACCCTGTTTGTACTGTTAGATATAAGTGGATGGATTAAATCCTGCAAAAAATGGCATGTTTGCTGAGAGAATCTGACAATTTGATAACAGGTTTTTGAAGGAGAAAGGAGTCTTACAAAGGACTGCAGGTTGCTTGGAAAGTTTGATCTCACTGGCATTCCTCCAGCACCGAGGTTGGTTGCAATCTTCGTATGGATTCATTACTAAATTACTTGTCAAAATTTTGTCATCTGAAGTGAATCCTGTGTTCTATTTTAACAGGGGAACCCCTCAAATTGAGGTCACATTCGAAGTTGATGCCAATGGTATTTTGAACGTCAAGGCGGAAGACAAGGGCTCTGGTAAATCAGAGAAGATTACCATCACAAACGAGAAGGGTCGATTGAGCCAAGAGGAGATTGAGAGAATGGTTCGTGAAGCAGAAGAGTTTGCTGAGGAAGACAAGAAGGTGAAGGAGAGAATTGATGCTCGTAACAGTCTCGAGACGTATGTTTACAACATGAAGAACCAAATCAACGACAAGGACAAGCTTGCTGACAAGCTTGAGTCAGACGAGAAGGAGAAGATCGAGACTGCTACAAAGGAGGCCCTCGAGTGGTTAGACGACAACCAAAACGCAGAGAAAGAGGACTACGAAGAGAAGCTTAAGGAGGTGGAAGCCGTATGTAACCCAATCATTACAGCCGTCTACCAAAGATCTGGAGGAGCTCCTGGTGAATCCTCTTCAGAAGATGACGACTCCCATGATGAACTGTAGGTAACTTTCATAGTCCATTAATTACTGATGAAAAGAAGCAAGAACAACGATATGGGTTTATTCGGAGAGTTGTGTAATATAATTTTTGTCATTTGAGGTTAAGAGCCCCCTCATGGCTTTTTTTATTTCTTGAGCTGAAGACATAAAAAGGAATGTTTCCTTTCAAATTACTTGTAATTTTTGTTTTACAAGGTTTTGATGTTCATTGACGCGTTGCGTACGTAATTTGAGTTTGGAATCCTTACGCTTCCACCTACTTCACCTATCTTCTGGCTCAACAATATGTTTCCTTCGTAAGAGTTCGTAAATTATGTTCAACAAACAATACGAGAAGCCAAGGCCGGCTAAAATCATTGTTAAAGTGAAGAATAAAATTCGTCTGAAAGTTCCATTTGCATTTAATCCTTTTAACATATCTATCAACATATTTTTGCATCAAGTTTTTCTTGCACAAGCTAACTATTCGATAAGTAAAGGCAAATTTATGCTTAAATCTTTTAGACCTAGACAGTTCAATCATTTCCAGTTCCAAAATTTGAAAGAAACCTTTTTACCCTTTTTAAGGCATATCTTGTAAAAATTTGCCTAATGTACGGCCTTTTGCTAAGAAAGTTTTGCAAAATATTTGAAAAAGACAATCCTGGTAATGGTGGTATGTTTTTTAATTTATTTTTAGTTAATTGTAGTACAATTGTGTTTTTCCTCGCTTAACTATCGAAGTGAAATATTTTTGTATTTATGAACTAGAAATTAAGGGGTTGTTCTCTTTGTCGTTTTCATCCCGTTTTCTATTTTCCAAAACAGTGAAAACATGTTTACTTACTTATTTTCAAAAACGAATTTTCAAAAACGAATTTAAAATTTACAAAGAAAATTGAAAATGTACAAAATATCGTTTTGGGTGTTTTCGGTTAAAATTCAGTCCAAATTTTCAAAACTCGTTTTGGCTGTTTTCAGTTACACCACCAACAAAAACCATCACCATCGTCGCCTGCATCGCACCACCACCGCCACACGGTTGTACCTCCAAACCACTGTCGGCGATGCCGTGACCCAAAACCACCATCACCGCCACATCCACAACAGCAGAAGAAGCCTACGACGTCGCGACCCAACCACAATAGAAGAAGAACAGCAGAAGAAGTCACCGATGTAGCGACCCAAAACCATCGTCACAACCACAATAGCAGAAGAAGCCGACGACGCCACACCCAACCACTACACACCACACACCCAACCACCGGACACAACCACCGCATAAAAAAAATAGATGAAGAAGCCGGCGATTACAGGGAGCATCGCTCGCTGCTCGTCGCGACAACTCCGTCGTGGTCTTCGGCACCGACGACCTTGCAAGGGAGACGAAAGAGAGGAGGGCGAGAAGAGAGAGAGAGAGAGGAACGAGATTTTTAATTTTTGAAAATAATTTTTTAAAATGACGAAAAGAACACATTTTCAACAATCTCAAAATGGACACTCAAAACTCAAAACTGAAATATGAAGAGAACGGCCCCTAAGGATCCGTTTAGTTTGTATTTCAATTTTCAGTTTTGAGTTTATTTTCAATTTATGTTTTGAGAGTTTATTTTAAGATTTTTAAAAATGCATTTGTTTTTCATTTTGAAAAATTATTCTCAAAACAGAAAATTAGAAAATAAGTTTGGTTTGGAATTTTTCTAATTCTATGACATTTTATCATTATTCAACAAAAAATAACAATTTTATGTTAACATATTATCATTAATATTACATCTTACAATATTTTTTCTCACTAAAAATTAAAATTAAAATTAAAATAAATAATAAACTAAGTTTAAAATATATGATAAAAGTGAATGATATAGATTGGGAATATTTTTATCCATGTTCTTTTTGAATTTTTGTGTAAATAATCTGAATTATTTTTATTTTTTATAATTTTTATTTATAAATTTTTTATGTTTAGTTTTTGAATTTATTTCTCTTGATTTTTATTCTTTTAAACTTTAAATTTAATTTATGAAATTTTA
>CAIGRN010185504.1:0-14014 GCA_903798345.1 Fraxinus anomala | reverse complement strand
TATGCAATAAATGCATAAATGACTCTCATCACACTTATCCTATCTCATTCCATGTTGCTCACACATCGAGAACACATATCTCACTTCATCGCCCACCATACTCACTAGACTGATTATTCAACTCATGTCTAACTGGTAGACCTCTATAATTCTTAAGTTTTTGGAATACTCTATCAACCTATCATTTCTTCCAGTCTAACTGGATAATGGGTCTCCATCTAAAAGAAGTGATATAAGTGTCTTTCTCACACTCCACCTGATCAGAGTCTCTTCACATATAAATGATTTCAACATCTAATCATCTCTCCACTCGTGATCCAAATGTCACACTCCACATCCTTAGTATAAACCATCAATGTACCCCCAGGCATCTATATTCTACATCATCAAGAGACACTCAACACACATATGCTAATGCATCTTAACCTACTATGACAAATCAACATCTTTGACGACCACAAAAATTAGAGCTCAATTTGAATCAATCCACGCCCCACAAGATCACTCCAACACCAGTGCTAAAAAAATCCACAGATGAATTAGGTGAAGATGACACTCACAAAGATAATAGAAGAAATAGTTGATTGCTTCATCACATTCATAAAAGAGGCTCGATAACCCACTTATGATTGTCTCATATAATCTCACAAACCACATAGGCTCACAAAGATGAAGGAGAAAATGACGCCCTTCTTTCTTCTCACTACCACACTCTCTACACCACCCACAGAACAAAAGCAGTACGCCATAAATTTCAACCGACTATGCATGCAAACACATTACACAAAGTAATCAGATTGCTCTTAAATTCATGCAAATGCACATATCAAACACATTGAAAATACACATATAACCGCACAACATAATTAAACAATCACACACATGCATGAAGAATTACACACGGATGTACATGCATTAACTAAGTTTACTCTCAATAAACCTCGTTAGGGTCATCACTCGACCCTATAGCTACATTCACCTCGTCTCTCACCTTATCATTCATTTTAGCCCCTGTTTGAAACCCATTCTATTTCTCATTCTTCATTTCAACCACATATTCTATCAATAAAATAAAATTACACATAAATTCAAAAATTCTCCTTACTTTTTAACTACACAATCTTCCATCAATTACTATTCCAAATTTTTTTAAAAATCCAAAATGGGTGTCAAACAGGGCCTTATTATCATTTCTAGGACAACATATTTCACAATGTCCAAATTTATCACCATTAAAACATATCTTACTTTTTACACTTGTCTTAGACTTGCATTTGTCATTAAAAGTTTTATGAAAAATCTTTTCGTTTTGTCAAATTAAAAAATCACATTTTTCATTAAAACAGCACAACTCAAAACGTGTTGTCATTTTACCAAAAAATGCACAAAACACAAAATGCAACCAGACCACAAGCAAAGTACAGACACAATTTATACAGAATGGTCAAATAAACTTTTCTAAGGTCACATACAATTCTAATAATGAAAAATAATTAGCGGCAAATTTACAAAGAATTCAAGATAAAAAAGGTTAAATGAACTAAGATTCAAAGTCATTCAAGGAGTAATATATATGGGTTATGAACAACATTAATTATTCAAGTTACTTCCAACGGTCCATGTTATTTTCGAGTTGAGCTTTTAGATTTGGTTGTTGATAATAATTTAATCCAACATTTACATTATCGCCCGGAGGAAACAGTGAGAATGTAACGATTTGTCCCCCAACCAAAGGAGAATCTCGATAACTATCTTCTTCGACCATGTCCATGTTTGAGAGTCGTTTATATTCGATTTAAATTATAAACACGTAGAAATAAATGGTAGATAAGTGAATAGTACTTGCAACTCTCTCAAAATTATAGATAAAAAATGATTTGGTCGATAATAAACAACTCCTAAACATAGGCTATAAAATAATCCATTAAAAACTGAGTAGACAAGAAGAGTCATGGGACAAGGGTTCGGTGAGGAGCTTGTCTTCTTTTTTGTTCTAACAAGTACGAGCCATGTTTGTATATAGTCGTCAAAATGACAAAAATAGGAATTAGAGACTAATGTTGCTACAAAATCGTCAAGAAATAAATTAGAGACTAAGTTGTAACAAAATTTATATATTGGATCCACATAATCATTTCGCCCATTTTTCCGCCTATCAGTATTTTCCGCATCGTCTACATCAAAGAACTCAGGGTTGTATGAAACATACCTGCAAAAAGACACTATGCCTGGAAATGGTCGTAAATAATTCAACTTTCTATCGAGTTATTTCATTTGCATTTCAATCCTACTAGGAGACAAATAATTAAAAATCAAATCTAACATGTTTTTGGCTAAGCTTTAACAAGGTCGGGTCACTTATATTTATTTTTTATTTTTAAATAATCAACAAAATTAATGGCCGCAGCCATGGAGTTTTGAACAAAAGAATAGAATAATACCTACGTAGATTTGACGAAAGCAAAGTAGACTACAGAATCAGCCATGGAAAATAAATTAAAAATAAAAAGTCAATATCTCTGTGCAATTGCATTTATCTGAAATTAATTCAACACAATATCTCTTCCTTCTGAGTACTTGTATCTTAATTTGTTTTTAGTTTTTTTTCCGAATTATGATTTGAACTAATTCTTCTTCATATTGAATGAGCTTATGGCCTGAAATTAATTCGATCTTTCTCAGACTTCCTTTTATAGTTTGAGGTGGAGTTGGATGTTTCTGTAATTATGTAGCGAAATGGTGGAAAAATAGTAGTGTGTTTGATGAAGAATCTAGGTTTTTAGGTGCTCGGTTTGAGTCAATTTTTTTATGGATCGATCGATTGCGTCGATTTTAACATCGGCTTTTCTATGGTTACTCCTCGTCTTTGCTGGATTTCCGCGGGTTTCTGCAAATGGTGAAGGTATGCTCTCTTGCTTCCAAGTTTCATCTTTATTTGATGCAATGACTGAGCATTTACTCGTATTGAGTTCATTCATCTGTAGAATGATTTGGTTAGGCCTGCTTGGGAGTTTTATTTTCACCGAAAAACGGTGTAGTAAGTGTAGTTTTGACCAGTTGTCAAATTATCTTCTAATTTTATTCTTTATAAAATAATTATTTTCAACAAACATATTTTGTTTAATATTAATTTATAAATAAAAATATACTAAATAAAAAATTTATTTATAAGCAAAAAAATTATATTACAATTAAAACATTACTTATAAGTAAAATATTAATTATAAGATAAAAAATTATTTTTGTGTAAAAAACTTACTAATAAGACAAAAAATTGCTTATGTATAAAAATTATTTAAAAGTACAAAATTAATTATAATTATAAAGTTTATATATAACTAAGAAATACTAACATAAAATTTTAAGTAAATATTTAACTTTATTTAACTTTTTAAGTTAAATATCAATTTATATCTAAAAAAATTACATATAAATAAAATATCACTTATAAGTAAAAAAAAATTCATACAAGAATCCATAAATTCAAAATTTCAATAAGGGATATATATATATATAAAAATTACTATTTTATATATATATATGATGGACTATTTTAAAAATTACTACTAAAATCACTCATAACCAGTACGTCGGGACTCCCAAGCAGGCTCTTAGGGCTTTCTTTGGAGTTTTTTGTGGCATCATTCACAAGAAAGGAAATCAGTGTTAATAAATTTTTAGTGATATTGAAATAATCGGTGTTTAATAATTTTTTGGAAGGCTCAAAACATTCCAAAATTAGTAGTGTGTAATTTTTGACGTATTTTTGATCCCTCAAATAGATGGATTTTGAGTTTTTCTGTCAATTTTACACTATAAAATAATCATTCTCAAACGATGCATTTATTCAAAATTAACTTGTAAGAAAAATATCATAACTAAGAAAATTATTTTAGAAACAAAAAAAATATAATTTATAACTAAGTAAATAAATAAAAATTACTTTTTTGTAAAAAATTGCATATAAAGTAATACTACTAATAAGACAAAAATTAACTTATAAGTATAAAAAGTTACTTAGAAGAAAAAATATTTATAAACAAAATTAACTTATAACTGTTATGTATAAGTAGAAAAATTACATATATAACTTAAAAATTTAATTATTATTAAATAACTTTCTTATAACTAAAACGTCACTAATGAATAAAAACATTTCGTACAATAAATTATAAGTTGAAATTTTCATTAAGGGACATATATGCAATTTTAGTCTTCATAAAAACTTTTAGAATCAATGGATAATAAATTCAAAGTATTGTTGCTAAAACCATCCAAAATGGGACTCCCTCATAAATGTGAAAAATTTGGTACCCCAAAACTCCCAAGCAGGCGCTTAAGCTTGGTGTTTGTTGATTTTGAAGTCAATTTGCTGAATTAGAAACCCATTATAAATCTGTTTTGACTGGGGGATGTCATTGTGAAGTTATTTAACAGTGACAAAATTGTTCTGGTTTTCTAGCTGGAATGGAAATCTTATTGTTTTGTCTTGTTCAACAAAATTTAACTGTATTCTAAATTGTTCTATAAAAAATTTAACCATGTGAGACAGGCAATGCCTTGAATGAACTAAAGGGCAATTTGTATGGTCCGAACGATGTTCTTCAGAGTTGGGATCCCGTCAATCTGACCCCGTGCAGTTGGTTTCATGTTACTTGCAACAGTAACAATAGTGTTACTAGAGTGTAAGCCTGCACGTTTTTGAATCAACGATCTTGGGTACATAATTTGCTTTTAAATATCATTAATTTTCTGATTATGGAGATATTTTGAGTTCGTTTACACTCAGTGATCTTGGCAATGCAAATTTGTCTGGTCGACTGGTTCCACGGCTTGCTCAACTACAATTTTTAGAGTACTTGTAAGTCACACTTTCACATATCAAAATTCGATGCATTAAATTTTTGTTCTTTCTTTCTTCAGTTACTTTTTTAAACATTGTCTGTGATAATTTTTCACATGAACTGATATGTTTTGTCTAATATTATGGAGGGTAAGCATGAAAACTTGCACAAAGTACGCACTTTTTCCACTTTCACTTAAAACTTTGTGCCAATTTTGTTTGAGGCTTTCAATTGTTAATAGAAAGTATGTATCAGACTTTACAGACAAATACAATCTGTCTTTATTTAAAGAATTGCTGGTATTCGTTGCACAATTCTTCTCGGTAGACATAAAATTGAAGTTCGCACTCAAGTCCAAATGCAAGTAAGTAACGGGAGCCAAGGGAAAAGTAAAAACTGTCTGTTATCAAAGAAAATTTATGGAGACGCAATTTTATAAGAGGATTGTATATGGCTCAGAGATCATGCTATCTATCTAAATAACGTAGTCTAGCATCCTTTTTCAATGCTTCTTATTGTGTATTTACTAGTTCTAACTTGATACATCTCTTATCAAATTGTTAAGCAACAGTTTTGTTTAATTAATTATTTTTCACTCTTAGATCTACACCAAAGATTTTAATCGTGAGCTGCTTTTTAAATTTCTTTGCATGATCTCTGAGTACAGGATTATCATCTGAACTCGCATCTCCTTCCTTTTCCTCCCCTTCTGTTGGCAGGGAGCTGTATAATAACAATATTAGTGGAAAAATTCCATATGAGCTTGGAAACTTAACAAACTTGGTGAGCTTGGATTTGTACATGAACAACCTAGATGGCCCAATCCCTAACACGTTGGGCAAGCTTCAGAAACTTCGTTTCCTGTACGGGTTACTCTCTTTGAACTTTATGTTATATTATTTGTTTTTGAATTTTTTCTTGCCTGTTGGATTGAAACTTTGCCCTTCAAAATGGGCTTCAGGTGTTTTTTAGAGCACCAAACACAGGGTAGCATTATTTTCGTCATTTCTTGTATTTTTCTTCTTTGAAATTAATTTTCTTGATGTCTCTAACACCACAATTTCTAAGATCATCATGTGGCTTACAACAAATGAAGTTAAAATCACAAGGCCTCTGGCCAACATTGCCTTTGGCCTTTTCCTTCAACTGTGCATGTTTTATTAGAGAATTAGCTACTGTCGCCCTTTCTATGAAGAGTCAATTATGTCCAAGTTTTTGTTGCTGATGTTGCATTGTACTCGTTCTAAAGAAACACTGTTGAGTGGCTAATATATTGCTATATAAAAACATCATACTTACAGACAGTAGTTAGTTTGTCTTGATGGTGGTAGAGAACAAATACTTTCGATTTTTGTAGTGTTAAAATCATGTTCAAAGATCTTGGTTATCCTTCAGTGCAAACACCATTGAGTTAGATGCAACCAACCACTGTGTAAAACAGTACAACTTCCTTGTAGAGCAACATACTTACTGCAATTGAAACAGATAATCGGACTTCTCATGAATCAGAATGCTCAAGCGAAGTAAAAACAACAAAATTAATTGTTGCTTATTGTTCACACATTCTATTATTGTTTGACTAAAAAAACTTGCAGAGTAAGCATATGCTGTTTTGAATCCTTCATATCCTGGTAAACGAGTTGATTTACGTTGCACTTAAAGCTTAAACATGACAACTACTCAAATTTATATCTTGCTTTAGTTCTCATATTTCAGACGTTAGATAATGTGCAGTTGTGGAACATCATAATCAACTACTTTTTTTCTCTCTTTTGTAATTTGCGCTCATTCTTTGAGCCTAATGATGTTTGTGTATTCTTTAAATTTGAACTACACAGGAGGCTAAACAATAACAGTTTGACTGGAGAAATTCCCATGTCTCTGACCACTGTCAATACGCTTCAAGTTCTGTAAGTTGGGAGTTGGAAGTATTTTGTTTAGTTGGTGGTTTTTACTTCCATTAGTTTCTTGGTGAACTGATATTCATTTCTGTGTGTAAATGCAGCGATCTTTCAAATAACCGGCTAACAGGAAAAATTCCAAACAATGGTTCCTTCCAACTTTTCACTCCAATCAGGTTTGACTTGTGTATTTTCTCCAGGTAGACCATAGTAATCCATCAAAGTCTTGTGCTGACTACCTAGTTCCTTTTTTCAGTTTTACCAATAACAGCCTGGAACCTCTTCCCATATCTCCACCGCCTCCATTTCAACCGACAAACCCATCTCCTTCAGGAGGTTTGTCAACTTCTTGTGCATCATCCTCTTTTATGAATACTTTTCTCCTTGCTGATGTTTAAGGGATGATTGACCCTTGCCTATGTACTTCTTCTGAAGAGATCAGAAGTTGCGTATGTTTTTGCAGAAGCTAAAGAATATGCAGAAGTTGCTGACTATTTTTTATCATTTGCATTTGATGCATTCACCAGAATAATTTTCTTAAGTAAAATATTTAATCTCATACTTCAGATAAAATACACTATTTTCAATCAAAATAATGGCATCTAGTAGTACTTTTGTGTTTCTGAAATTGTTAGTGTTAGTTTGAATTTTGAACTGCAAAGTTCAAGGATTGCTTGGACTTTGCTGCCAACCACATTTTTAGGATGAGTAATGTTATTTGGCACCACTGGTATTACAACACTATCCTAGGTAGCGTTAAGTGTCATTAAATGAAAAATACAATTAAATGAATCATATAATTTCACATTTTGTTGAACTTATCACATAATACTACATAGACTGGTGCTCTAGGCGCCTCCAACACCAATGGTGCTAGATAGTATTATTCTTTTAGGATTTAGCTGAATGAATAACAAGACTGTGAATTGATTACATGCAGTGGGCAACAGTGCTACTGCTCCCATTGCTGGAGGGGTTGCTGCTGGAGCGGCCCTTCTCATGGCTGTTCCTGCAATTGCACTTGCTTTCTATCGACAAAGGAAGCCACAAGATCATTTCATTGATGTTCCTGGTTAGTGGATAAAATAATTGGTTAAATTGAGTATCATATTGCATTACCTATTGTCTCGTCTTGTATCCTTTGCAGCTGAGGAGGATCCAGAAGTTCATCTGGGACAACTAAAGAGGTTTTCCCTGCGTGAGCTACAAGTTGCAACAGATAATTTTAGCAACAGTAATATTCTTGGCAGAGGCGGATTTGGTAAGGTTTATAAAGGCCGATTAGCAGATGGCTCTCTAGTGGCTGTAAAAAGGTTGAAGGAAGAACGCACTCAAGGCGGAGAGCTGCAGTTCCAAACAGAAGTGGAAATGATCAGCATGGCTGTGCATCGAAATCTACTTCGCTTACGTGGCTTTTGCATGACACCAACAGAACGGGTACTTGTTTATCCTTATATGGCTAATGGAAGTGTTGCATCGTGCTTGAGAGGTAGGCTTGATCCATTTCTCCTGTATTTAATTGTACTTCGTTAAAAATGTAATTTTGGGAATGTGATAACTGTTATAAATAATGCAACATAATATTTTTTCGCAAAAATGTATTGTCCAAGCAATGATATATAATTCACAAGAATCACAATTGAAGCACATCTTCATGATGCATTGAGAGAGATTAGTTTGGATATTTGTTCTTACTTCAGATATATTATCAAAATTTTAATCCAAAAAAATAATATCTATGAATTTCCATTCTATGCTAGTAATGAAATTAAATCTTTACTTGAGATACAAAAAGAAGATTGTTTCAGTTTGAGTAATTTATGCCTAATAGGGGAATCTGCAACATTAATATCTTGTTAAATTTCATTCAGAATGTTAGTGGTATTATGTACATGAATTATACTAATTACAGGGTAAACTACGCCATCTACTTCTCTTACCTATTGTAAGAGAATTGCTCACCGCATGGAAAGAAAATTGGTTCATAATTATGTAACCACACTGTGCCAGGTGTGTGTTTACTCGTGCATTTGTGCAGATTTAGGTAATTCTACCTCATAGTGCAGCTGAAAATGATAGTCCAAGTAAATATTTGATAACACAGGATCACACTTGATGGTTCAGTTGAGTTTTGCTTTATATTCTCTCTTACTGTTCTAACGAGCATATTGATGCATTGTTGTAGAGCGACCTGAATCACAACCTCCACTTGATTGGTCAATAAGAAAACATATAGCATTGGGTGCTGCAAAGGGACTTGCTTATTTGCATGATCAATGTGACCCTAAGATTATTCATCGTGATGTCAAAGCCGCAAACATATTGCTGGATGAGGCCTTTGAAGCAGTTGTTGGCGATTTTGGGTTGGCCAAACTTATGGACTACAAGGATACTCACGTTATCACTGCAGTGCGTGGCACAATTGGTCATATAGCTCCAGAATACCTTTCCACTGGTAAATCTTCGGAGAAAACTGATGTTTTCGGGTATGGGGTCATGCTTCTTGAGCTCATCACTGGGCAGAGAGCGTTTGATCTTGCTCGGCTTGCCAGTGAGGATGATGTGATGTTACTTGACTGGGTGAGCATTACATTCCATATAGCCCTTCTGTATTGTTCTTAGCTGTGCTTAAAAGTTACATTTCGAGAAAGAAAAAGCCAAAACTGACTGACTAGAAACTAAGTTTTGTTAGTAAAATAAGTAACTCTGAAAATCATGTTGGGAAAAATGAATTAATTAAAAGCAAGTATGACTTCACTTTTAAGCGCAGCTAAACATGCGGATAAATTTTAGATTTGGCAGCTTCATAAAAGTCTTCATCATGGGACAATGAAAAGAGGAAGAACTGATACTTGAATATTATATTTGATTTTCAGGTTAAGGGACATCTAAAGGAAAAAAAATTGGAAACATTTGTAGACGCGGATCTTCAGGGTAATTATATCGAGGATGAGGTGGAGCAGCTAATCCAGGTAGCTTTGCTCTGCACACGCAAAACTCCTACGAAACGCCCCAAGATGTCTGATGTCGTCAGGATCCTCAAAGGTGATGGCTTGGCCGAGAGGTGGGAAGAGTGGCAAAAGGAAGAAATGTTCCGTCAAGAATTTGGTCACACCCAGCAGCCTAATACTGAGTTGATCGTTGTCAACACCACTTACAATATCCCAGCCGATGTATTGTCTGGGCCAAGATAAGCATGGGTTCTAATGCACGA
Organism: Fraxinus anomala; assembly: GCA_903798345.1. Classification (NCBI taxonomy): domain Eukaryota; kingdom Viridiplantae; phylum Streptophyta; class Magnoliopsida; order Lamiales; family Oleaceae; genus Fraxinus; species Fraxinus anomala. The sequence goes on along the minus strand of CAIGRN010185504.1, from coordinate 4,055 downwards.
GATCTTGTCTCGGACCTGCTTGAGAGAGTAAAGGTGGTCAATGCAATTTCCCATTGCACTAGAGGGCTTCTTTGGTTTTTGTCAATTGTCGTCATGGTTGTATATGATTTTCTTTCGTTCTTTTTCAATCTAAAATTTTGTTCAGGTCCAGTTTGTATCGTAGTTGTGTAAGATTATTTCACCGGAGAAGAGGATGTGGAAGCACCGATTTTTTTTTTTTTACTTTCACCATTGTAATTCTATTCTTATGTACTGAATAGTGAATGCTGTCCTAAAAGAAATCCACCTTATGAATTATTATTCTCAGAATTCATTTCTTGCTTCATATTTGGAAAGATTCAAGCATCAAATCTAAAGTTAACTTAAGAAATACGAAAGCAGCCATATTACAATAGGGTTAATCTCAAGAACAGTTACTGGAGTTAATTAAAAATTTCAAAATAATCATTGAAGTATTTTTCTTACACAAGCTGTTCGTTCAAGTATGTAATGATTACATTAATGTTCACTCAACTAAAAATGTTATCATTGAAGTATTTTTCTTACACAAATTGTCGTTCAAGTATGTAATAATTATATTAATGTTCACTCAACTAAAAATGTTAACCAAAATTCTCTGTAGAACCGTTACATGTTAACGTGAACACAAATAGTGTAAGCTAATATGTCACGTCAAATATAATAGTAAATATTAGAAAAATTAATCGAAAAAAAAACCTTTAAATTTAATATTTAGTAGTCTACTTTTTCATTTTATTAGCTTATGATAGAAGATCATTATTTCCTTTGGCTATTTTGTTCTCCTCTTGTCTTTTCTTCTTATATCATAAATCCGGACTTCATATTAGAGCTATGATTAATTCATATATTTTACTGCTTTCTTTTATTGACAGTTGACTTGATTATGAGAGTTTCATCAACAATATTACAGGTAATATACGGATAGATCGGGAGGTGACAAGAGATCTTTTGACAGTAAGGATGCCCAGATTTGGACTTCGAAGTCCAAATTGGGTTGTGTTTGCCAGTGTTTAAAGCAGTAACGCGCTTTATGAATTAAGCACGACACGATTTTAAGCATCACTGGGGAAGCCTTTCTATAAATGCGTCTTTTGCCCTTTGTTCATCTCCTCCCTTCCACCTGTTCATTTCCCAAAATAAGTGCCACTGTGTTATTATACAAATGTCTCCTTCCAGAGATTCTACATTCATACAGGCACCCACAAAGAAAAAGCGCAAGGTTTTGAAACAACGAGGTACCAAAATTCATCACTGATTTCTTGACCCTTTAATTTAATTTTATTCCTTTTCTTGTTTTCTGTTCTGTAACAGTTAAAATCAAGACAAGAAAGAGAGCCCAAATAGCAGAATTGAAGAAAGAAAAAGAAAATGTTACTCCACTTGTAAGAAAATACTGGCTTCAAAGGTACGATCTTTTTTCAAGATATGACCAGGGTATCAAAATGGATGAAGAAGGTTGGTTTTCCGTCACGCCTGAGGAAATTGCAGCTCAGCAGGCACGGTGGTGCGCCGGTGCCGGAGTGGTCATCGACGCCTTTGCTGGCGTCGGTGGCAATGCCATTCAGTTTGCACAAATGTAAGTTTAACACTCTAATTAAGAATTTAGCGTGCTGATAATAGAAATATAGTTATATTATAATATTTTATTAGGAACTTACTCTAAATTCAAAGATTTTCAGAAGCTCTATGATAAAATTAAAAGTGAAGATGTAAATAATTTGTGGCTCTTACATTTGCTCATATCCTAACTTTTACAGTTTTACTGTGTTTAGGCGAGTTCAAAATTGGGAAGAGCAATTAATTTTAATTAGTGGAAATTTTACAATGAAAGTTATGGGCCAAACCTCGTATCCAACGGGAATGGAGGTCTGAATGGGCTGTGGAATAGTGAACCAATTTTTGTGTGCCAATTTAGCCATTAATAATGTCAGGCTTTACATTGGATGGTAATTGGATTCAGCTTTTAGTCTGGATGAGTTCAATCACTCTAGTATTGTGTTGTCGTTTAATTCTATAGGCACGTTAAAGCTTGCGAAGTCTTTAAATCTTGAAACTTTTTATGCAGAAACATCACGTTTTGGTCTTTCGTAAGCATTGAATGGTGCCTTACTTACGGTTATTACATGTTTTGTACACTTCAATAGGCTGGGCAAGTACAACATTTTTATCTTCTTTTTCTTCATTAATATTAATATTGTCAAATACTATTCAGTCCACCTTATTGTACATGCCATTAATGCCGTGTGAGCCATTTCAAAAGTTTATATTTCTTGTATTTTCGTTGTAGCCATATGCATATGCATATGTCTATTGTTATAGGAACATGAATTTTGAAACTTCTTTTACTTTGTTTTCCATGCATCAAGAGAATCTTTTGATGACTAGAACAGCAGTTCAATAACACTTATATTGCTACTTTTAGGTGTCATCGTGTTGTTGCAATCGACATTGACCCAAAAAAGGTTGCACTGGCATCTGATAATGCAAAGATATATGGCGTAGAAGATTATATTGATTTCATTGTAGGAGACTTTTTCCAACTGTCTCCCTTTTTGAAGGTACTTGTCCCTATTAGATCTTCTTAAGATTTTGAAATTTTATATTTGGTAGAAACTACATTCATGCATTGGATGGACAATGTTGTGCTACTCATTTAGGCAGTGTTACACGGCCCAAGTTGGTTGGGGTGTGACATGGATTATTTATTTAATTATTTCTATATGGTATTTAATTTGTTCCTCAATCTTATTAAGAGTCGGATGGATCACCTGGCCTTGAATTTATGCCTCATAATGAAATTGTTATTATAGAGAGATCCAGAAAGATACTCTTATTTTCAATGGTTAACCTGTCTTAAGTAGGGGAACTTTGTTGTATCTTTTTATCCTTTCTATGTAGAAATACTCTTTTTTGGGCATGCCTTTACGCCTCTCTATAGTGATCAAATCGTAGAATGCTGCCACAAGAAACTCAAAAGTGAAGAATGATAAGTCGGTTCTCAAATGGATTCTCCAACCACACTGCTTGGAAGGTATAATGGTACATTGACTGCTAAATAAATAGTGGTGTATTGTGATCACCTTGTGAGCATGTTGAAGCTAATAGCATATTTGGGCATACGATACTAACTTTCAAGTTTCAAGCATGAAAATTTAAAGAATTGTCAGTCCTTTGCGTTCTCTTCATTTTGGAGTTTGATAATCACATAGGAGGATGGCAGTGGTTAATAAATATAATATTAGGCACCAATATAAGTATAAATTTAAGGAAATGACCATTTGGCCTTAAAAATTTAAAATTTGGTTGCTGACTGTCTTGCTGATGGTGCAAGCCTAACATTATATTTTCCTAAGTTCGAAGTTCTGCTCATTTTTTAGGGGGACGTGGTGTTCCTTTCACCACCTTGGGGAGGTCCATCATATAAAGTAAAAGAAAATTTTACTCTCGACTTGCTGAAGCCGAAAGATGGGTATGTGATGAAGTTTTTGTTTTAAGGTTTCTTATCGTTAAATAAAAATTGGATTAAATGCAACTTTCTTTATCTTTTGTTATCCAAGTTTATGCATATGCAACGTGTGATGTAGTGGTAGATTAAGGTGCAAATTTTCATTTGTTTCTGTGGCATATTGCCTCTGTACTTTAGTTATGTGTATTCTGTTATTTTCAGAAATCAAACAGTTAATATTCTAATTATACTGTAAGTTGAGAGACTTGATTAGGAACGGATTACAACTATACAACGATTTGGAATTATATCATTGGGATCTCCATGAAACTAAAGATACTGTAGTATTTTCCTCGAGTATTTGATGATATAGTCCATGTTACTTTTCTTAGCAATTCTTCAGTGTGGTGTACTTATAAATTGGCGATGAAAAGAAACCTGAGCTTACTATGTTTGCAGGCATTCCCTGTTTCAAGTTGCTCAAGCAATAACACCTAACATTATTATGTACTTGCCTCGAAATGTGGATTTACTCCAAGCAACTGCACTTTCATGGTTGTCGTCTCCACCTTTAGATGTCGAGGTATAT
>CAIGRN010185503.1:0-10939 GCA_903798345.1 Fraxinus anomala | reverse complement strand
ATGTTTAAAAGTAGTTATGTTTTATAGAAATTAACTTACAAGTCACTATTTACCACAAAAGAAAGTGTTAGCAATTTAGTGTTGCTGTTTTTTCTAAATTTTCAGCTTCTACCCTGGAATTCAAAAATTCATAACTCAATCATTACTTGGAATTTTTAAACAAAATTAGTGGCATTTCATAGCCTCATAGGTTAGCTACTGAATAAACTTAGAAGCTTGTCAATCCGATAGCGGTAGAATTTTATATGTTCCTTAAAGGGAACTGCTCTGGATAGTGTTGTCGTTTTCACCTTCTGCCCTTGACTTTAAAAAAAATTCGTAACTCAGTCGTTACTTAGAATTTTTGGAAAAAACTAGTGTTGCTTGATAGCCTCATGGATTGTTACCGAATAAAGTCGAAATTATGTCGATCCGATGTCTGTAGAATTTTATATGTAATTTTATGTAAACTGCGTTGGGTTACCTTCTAAACCGAGTCGTTGAGGGGTTTTCAAAAATATTTTAATGACTCATATGTTGCCGACGAAAGCCGATTTTTGGATATGTCATAATATAAATAATTTCCTACTTTATTATAAAATGTCATGAAATTTTGAGGTCGATAGCTATGCAAATGAATTTATTTTTGAAATTGCCACTGAGATGGAAAACAAAAGCAGCAACATTTATTTTTCATTTTCTTCTTAGAATTTCACGTCAATAATGAGACTTTATTTCTAAGAAATTATTAGATAATCCCTTAATACGAAATAAAGTTATTTAGAATTAAATAATTCTCAAATTAAATTCATAAGTTAAATTTTTACGCTTTCCGCTAAAAATATAGTTAATTATTTTATGAGTCTATGGTCTATGGGTAAAGTAAAGTTAATCTTTTGACATTTCGATCCATGCGGGCCGGGATGTTACACCGGTGCTTAGCAAGGTAAAAGAGAGTCTAAACAAACTGGAAGAAACTGTAAAAGAAATTGTCATTGAATCTAAGAAACTATCACATAGTGCAATTTAAATGTATGAATGTTAAGAGATTCTAGTAAGCTTGTGTCAAAAACCACTGCGAAGAAAATTAAGAATGTCGGTAGTGCAGTTTTACTCACTACTTAGGGTTTATGGTATTTCTTTCCTTTTTTTTGGGAAAATGTATTCAATTTTAGAAGCTTCAAAATTTTGGATCTGAATTTTGTATGAATATTATTACATTTTGGAGTACAATTAATAATAATTATTGGAGTTGTTTGATATTTTCATCTTCCATCTTATTTTGTGGTTGATTTGTGCAAATTAATGTACAAATAAGAAAAATGTAAAATTAAAAAAATTGTAAAATAACATATGGCAACGGTCAAAATGCTAAGCTTGTCTCGAAAATCGTTGCGAAGAAAATCAAGAATGTCGGTAGTGCAGTTATACTCACTACTTAGGGTTTATGGTATTTCTTTCCTTTTTTTTTTTTTTGAAATGTATTGAATTTTTAGACGCTTCAAAATTTTGGATCTCAATTTTGTATGAATATTGTTATATTTTGGAGAACAATTAATAATGATTATTCGAGTTGTTTGATATTGTCATCTTATATCTTATTTTATGGTTGATTTGTGCATATTAATGTACAAATAAGAAAAATTAAATTTTTTTTTTAAAAAATTGTCAAATAACATATGACAACGATCAAAAAATGGAGTAAAAAATAAAGATATAAGCATAAAGAACAGACAAAAAAGTTTCAAAAGGTTATTTGCAATATTCAAAAAATGTTGCAAAACAGTTATTCGTAAGTTATAAAAACTTTGCAAAAAGGTTATGTCAACACTCAAAAAATGTTGTTGTATCCTACGAAAACATCGAGGTTTGCAACGTACTTAAAAATGTTGCAAAAGGTTTTCGACAACATTTTTTGAACGTTGCAAAAGACTGTTTTTGTTGTAATGTGGTATGCGTCAAATTATATTGGACTAATCAAAAAATATTTTTCCCATTTGAATAGGTAGTCATTATAGAATATCCAACATGTGATGATGCCAAGTGCTAATTTCATTGATAAAGAAAATGGATGGTATGCGTCAAATTATATATAGCACTGAAACAGTAATTTTTCCATTTGAATATTGTAGTCACTATCGAATATCTATCATATGATCATGTCAAGTGCTAATTTCACTTATAACAAAATGGATGGTCTACGTCAAATTAAATTGGATTGGAACAATATTTTTTCTATTCGGATATTGTAGTCACTATCGAATATCCAACATATAATGATGTGAGGTGCTACTTTAACTGATAAAGAAAATGAATGGTGTGCGTCAAATCATATATTGGACAAAAACAAAATTTTTTCAGTTGAATATTGTAGTCTATTAAATATCTAACAGTGGTGATGCCAAGTTCTAATTTTACTAATAAAGAAAATGGATGGTCTGCGTTGAATCATATATTAGGCTCATAATATTTTTTTCCATTTTAATATTGTTATCATTATTAAATATCCATCATGTGATGTTTCTAATTGCTAATTTCACATATGAAGAAGATGGATGGTCTACATCAAATTATATATTAGACTGGAACAACTTTTTTTTCCCATTTGAATATTGTAGTCACTATCAAATATGTAACATGAGATGATGCCAAGTGGTAATTTCACTTATAAAGTAATTGGATGGTCTGCATTAAATTATATATTGGACTGAAAAAATATTTTTTTCAATTTGAATATTGTAATTACTATTAAATATCCAACATGTGATGATGTCAAATGCTAATTTCACTGATAAAGAAAATGGGTGGTTTGCATCAAATTATATATTGGTCTGAAACAATAATTTTTCCATTTGAATATTGTAGTCAATATCTAATATTCAACATGTGACGATGCCAAGTACAAATTTCACTAATCAAGAAAATGGATGGTATACATCAAGTTATATTGGACTGAAAAAAAATCTTTTTCCATTCGAATTTGTAATCACTATCGAATATCTAACATATAATGATATCAAGTGTTAATTTCACCAATAAAAAAAATGGATAGTCTATGTCAAATTATTTATTGGATTGAAACAACATCTTTTCCATTTGAATATTGCAGTTTAATATGATGTGAAGTGCTACTTTCGCTAATAAGGAAAATGGATGGTCCTCGTCAAATTATGTTGGACAGAAACAATATTTTCCATTCGAATATTGTAGTCACTATCAAATATCAAACATGTGGTGATGCCAAATGCCAATTTCACTAATAAAGAGAATGGATGGTCTGCGTCAAATTGTATATTGGACTGAAACAATAATTTTTCCATTAGAATATTGTAGTAACTATCGAATATCCAACATGTGATGATGTCAAGTGCTAATTTCACTAATAAAGAAAATAAATGGTCTGGGTCAAATTATATTGGACTGAAACGATATTTTTTCCATTTGAATATTGTAGTCAATATCAAATATCCAACACGTAATGATGCCACGTGATAAATTCACTCATAAAAAGATTGGATGGTCTGTGCTAAATTATAGTGGATCGAAACAATTATTGTTAAATACCCAACTTGTGATGAAGCTTAGAGCTAATTTCACACATAAAGAAAATGGATGGTCTGCATCAAATAATATTGGACCGAAACAATATTTTTTCCATTTGAATATTGTAGGCACTATCAAATATCCAATATGTGATGATGTCAAGCGTTAATTTCACTCATGAAGAAAATGGATGGTCGACGTCAAATAATATATTAGACTGAAACAATATTATTTCCATTTGAATATTGTAGTCACTATCAAATATAAAACATATGATGATGTCAAGTGCTAATTTTTCTGATAAAGAAAATGGATGGTCTGCATCAAACTATATTGGACTAATCAAATAAAATTTTCTCCAATTGAATATTGTAGTCACAATCGAATATCAAACATGTGATGATGGCAAGTGCTAACTTCACTCATGTCAAAAAATGACAGTCCGTGTCAAATTATATTTGACTGATCAAACAATATTTTTTTTATTTGAATATTGTTGTCACTATCGAATATCCAACATGTGAAGATGCAAAGCGCTAATTTCACTAATAAAGAAAATCGATGGTCTGAGTCAAATTATATATTGGGCTGAAACAATAATTTTTCCATTTGAATATTGTAGTAACTATTGAATATCCAACATGTGATGATGTCAAGTGCTAATTTCACTGATAAAAAATGGATGGTTTGAGTCAAATTATATTGGACTGATCAAACAATCGAATATTGAATATGTGATGATGGCAAGTGATAATTTCACTGATATAGAAAATTGTCGGTCTGCGTTAAATTATATTGGACTGATCAAACAATATTTTTCCCAATTGAATATTGTAGTTTCTATCGAATATCCAACATATGAAGATGCAATGTGCTAATTTCACTGACAAAGAAAATGAATGATCTGCGTCAAATTATATATTGGAATGAAACAACAATTTTTCTGTTTGAATATTGTAGTCACTATCGAATATCCAACATGTGATGATGACAAATGCTAATTTCACTGATAAAGGAAATGGATGGTCAGCGTCAGATTTTACTGGATTGAAACAACATTTTTTCAATTTGAATATTGTAGTCACTGTCGAATATCCAACATGTGATGACGTCAAGTGTAAACTACAGTGACAAGATAATGGTAATCAGTATTAAATGTCCAACATGTGATAATGCCAATAGCTAATTTCTCTGATAAAGAAAGTGGATGGTCTGTGTCAAATTATATTGGACAGAAACAATATTTTTTCCATTTGAATATTGTAGTCACTATTAAATATCCAACCTGATAAAGAAAATGGATAGTGTGCGTCGATATATATTGGATTGAAACAATATTTTTTCCATTCGAATATTGTAGTCACAATTAAATATCTGAGATGTGATGATTCCAAGTGCTAATTTCACTAATAAAGAAAAAGGATGATCTCCGTCAAAGTATATTGTACTGAAACAGTATATTTTCCATTTGACTATTATAGAGACTATCAAATATCCAACATATGATGATGCCAAGTGCTAATTTAACTCATAAAGAAAATGGTTGTTATGCGTCAAATTATATTAGACCAAGACAATATTTTTTCCATTTGAATATTGTAGTAACTATCGAGTATTAAACACGTGATGATATCAAATGCTAAAATTCACTAATAAAGAAAAAAGATGGTATCCGTCAAATTTTATATTGGATTGAAACTAATCACAATCGAATATCAACATGTGATCATGCCAAGTGCTAATTTCACTCATAAAGAAAATGAATGGTCTGCGTCAAATTTTATATAAGATTGAGACAATATTTTTTCCGATGGAATATTGTAGTCACAATCGAATATCCAACATGCGAGGATGCCAAGTGCTAATTTCATTAATTAATAAAGAAAATGGATGGTCTGCATCATATTTTATACCTGAAACAATATTTTTTCCAATGGAATATTGTAGTCACCATCAAATATCCAACATGTGATGATGCTAATTTCTAATTTTACTGATAAAGAAAACGGATGGTCTGCATTATATATTGTATTGAAACAATATGTTTTCTATTTGAATATTGTAGTCAGCACTAAATATCCAAAATGTGATGATGCCAAGTGCTAATTTCACTAGTAATGAAAATGAATGGTCTACTTCAGGTTATATTGGAATGAAACAAATTTTTTTCTTTTGAATATTGTAGTCAATATCGAATATCCAACATGCAATGACGTCGAGTACTAATTTTACTAATAAATAAAGTGGATGTTTTGTGTCAAATTATATATTCGACGGAAACAAAATTTTCTCCACTATTAAATATCCGACAGTAATTTGCCGAGTGTTAATTTCCCTGATAAAGAAAATAGATGGTTGCGTGAAATTACATTGAATAAACTTTTCTACTTGTTCATATTGAAAACTTTGATTGATTGTATCAAACTTATAAAATCACCATATTCATCAAAATTTCTCATTCTTTTCTTAGTACTTAATTTATTACAATTATTCATTAAAGAGAGATATATTTTGAGAAGACTTTTGAACATATATTGCATTTATTTCTTTTTTATCTTCTCATTGAAACACTTTGATTGATTGAATCTAATTTTTTATTATCATATTCATCAAAATTTTTCATCTAGCACTTGAGCTATCATTTATTACTATTTATTGAAGTGTTAGCATCTCTTAGTACTTATCTTATTTGTATTATTTATCAAGAGAGGTATTTCATTGTAAAATCTCTTTGATAAAGTGTGGGTCGCGTTGAAGTCTCTTAAAGATCAATATTGTATAAGGATCGATGCTCCTTGTTGTAAGTAACCGTGTGGGTTATATTGAGGTTCCCTGAAAACTCAATAGTGGGTTGTGTTGAAATTCCGTAAAGCTCAACATTATATAAGAATCGGTGCTCCTTATTTGTAAGTCACAGAAAGCGTTGTAAAGGGTTCGATTGCATCTTAAGTCAATCTACATAGTGAAAGGTCGTGTTCGTGCCAAAAAGCTTGGTAATGGAGGACTTAGATCATTGCTTTGGATCGAACCTCCACAATTATATTGTTTACATCATCTCTCCCTTTTATTTATCGCTTTTATTTTTGTGCTGAATTAATCTATTTAGTCTTCACACCCTTGAATTTAGATTAATTCTTCGAAAAAAATTTAAAAATCAATTCACCATCTCTTGGTTAGTCATTCTTGAGTTATCAGTGATGATGTCAATTGCTAATTTATTTGATAATGAAAATGGATGGTCTGCATTAAATTATAATGGACTGAAACAATATTTTCTCTATTTGAATATTGTAGTCACTATCAAATATCCAATACTTGATGATCACGGTGCTAATTTCACTGGTAAAGAAAATGGATGGTTTGCATCAAATTATATATTGGACTGAAACAATATATTTTTTCATTTGAATGTTGTAGTTACTATTTATTTTCAAACATGTAATGATGCCAAGTGCTAATTTATCTGATAATGAAAATCGATGGTCTGGTAAGAATTATATTGGAATGAAAAATTATTTTTTCCATTTGAATATTGTTTTCACTAATAAATATCCAACCTGATAAAGAAAATAGATGGTGTGCGTCAAATTAGATATTGAATTGAAACAATATTCTTTCCATTTGAATATTGTAGTCACTATTAAATATCCAACATATGGTGATGCCAATGCTAATTTCACTGATAAAAAAATAGATGGTGTGGGTCGAATTATATATTGAATTGAAACAATAATTTTTACATTTTAACATTATAGTCACTGTCAAATATCCAACTTGTGATGATGTCATGTACTAATTTCACTGATAAAGAAAATGGATGGCCTGCGTCGAATCATATATTGGATTGAAGTAATATTTTTCCACTTGAATATTGTAGTCATTATTAAATATCCATCCTATGATGTTTCTAAGAACTAATTTCACCGATAAAGAAAATGGATGGTCTGCGTCAAATTATGTATTGGACTGAAACAATATTGTTTCTATTTAAATATTGTAGTCACTATCAAATATTAACCATGTGATGATACCAAGTGCTAATTTCACTAAGAAAGAAAATGGATAGTCTGTGTCAAATTATATTGAACTGAAACAATATTTCTTTTCATTTGAATATTGTAGTCACTATTAAATATCCAACATGTGATGGTGCCGATGTTAATTTCACTGATAAAGAAAATGGATGGCCTTTGTCAAATTATATTGGACTGAAACAATATTTTTTTCTATTTGAATATTGTAATCACTATTAAATATCTATCATGTGATGATGCCAGTGCTAATTTCACTAATAAAGAAAATGGATGGTCATATTATATTGGATTGAAACAATATTTTTTCCATTTTAATATTGTAGTCACTATCAAATATCTAACATGGATGATGCTAGTGCTAATTTCACTGATAGAGAAAATGGATGATCTGAGTCATGATCCACTAGTTGAATGTGGATTTCGTTATTTGACTTTCGAAAATTATTCTCCTTCGCTGATTCACAATTAAGCTCTTGTTTGGTGCCCATTATTTAAAAATAAAAAAGAGTTTTGAATAGCATTTGTAGGAGAATGAGTGATTAAAAATTAAAGAAATTTTAGATTTAGGTGCAGAATATTTTATTATATGAATGATTGTTGAAAATGATCATGTTGCAAAAAGAGTTTTAAATTAATAGGCACAAAAAGGGGCTAAATATATAAGAAGTAAACTATTTATAAATAGATAAATTTTTTATATACGCACATTTTTTGCACGGAAAAAAATATAACTATAAATCTTTAAAGATATACTTTCAAATTTGACAAATTTGTGAAATTCTTACAAAAATTAGGGGATAAACAGGTTTTATTAATTAAATAGGTTAATGTCAAAGTACTATATAATTTATGATTATAGTTATGTGCTAATCACAATCACAAAACGTTACAGTCACAAGTAACAAATTTTATATGTTACAACTTATTTATCGATCACAAACTATCAAATTAATTGAGCACAACTTATTTCTAGGACATAAATCACAAATTTTATATGTCACAACTTGTTCATTGATTACGAATTATCAAATTAATTGATCACGAATTTTTTATCGGTCATAAATTATCAAATTAACTTATTACAATTACTCAATTAAATAGTCACAAATTACCAAAGGGGATTGAACCTTTGGATTTGGGAAAATGAATTAGGGTTAGATTGGTGGGTTGTGGTGTGGAATCGGGTGGGGTGGGTGGTTTACCCTTGATTTTTGCAAGAATAACTTTATCATCTCATTATTGAAATAGGAAGTTAAAAGGTAGGATTTGGGATAATTTTCTCTTTTTTGAATCTATAAATACTATTCGTTTATCTACAATTCATTTTTACTATTTATAATTTAAATATATTTAATCACTTACAAGCATGAATTCATGTTCACGAGCGATATTTACAGTAATATTTAGTGGACCATGTACTCTATTAAAATCATTATCATGCTTATGAATGCATGAATGTTCTTTCAACCATGTACTCTATTAAAATCATGTTCACAAGTCAAAAAACCACTAGAATTAAAAAAAAAAAAAAAGTAAAATCATAATCGTGGAAATAAATGACTGATGAATAATATATAAATGGTTATATAATAACCTTTTTATAGTGCATTTAAGTAAGTACGATATATTAACAATAGCAACTCCAAGAGACTCTTTAAATATAAAATATTCTCTATTAAAGAGTCAATTCTTAAAATTATGCTCCAAGAGATTTTTTAAATCAACATTTTAATTTATAGAATGGGTTTGGTTCTCCAAACTCTATAATTTAATGCATTCAAAATATTTCAATTTTCAATGGTGACAAATAATATAATAATTTATAAGAAAGCCGTGAAAATAAAAGATGGGGAAAAACAATAAATATTTTTTTGAGTAATAAAATTAAGTGTTAAATATAAAAAAACTTATTTGAGTATTTAAAAATTTTTACTCTCTAAATTTATAGATGTTCACTAAATTATAGAATATGCTCTTAAAAATAGAGAGTGTCTTTAAAATACTCTTTAAAAACTAAGGGCTTTTTTGAACTCCCTTTTTGTAGGGAAAAAATGCATTTTTGAATAGTGTCTTTATGGGAAATGCGTGGTTAAAAAATAAAGAAAACTTTAGAGTTTGCTTATAATATTATTTCATTAAAAAATATGTGATTTATTTGGAGTCAATACATTGTTTAATAATGCATTTTTTACAAAAAAAAAAAAAAAAAATATCAAATGGGACTCTTAACATTTTATTATTGAAAATGATCAACGATTCACGATCGCCCGTGCTGACTCGAAATTCTGGGTTCGCCGCTGCTAATATGGTTGAGAGCCGGATGCGTGCATGAAAGTNAAAAAGAAAGGTTCAAATAAGGGCTAAATTTGTACGTGTTATATGTCATTCATAAATATGGTTAATTTTACTAATGTCCACTCTATTTTATACTTATTATCGTGTTGGCTACTGAACTTTAATTTGTTTCAGACCCACTAAACATCACAAAACGTTTCATTTAGGTCATCGTCTCAAATTGAAATTCATTATTTGTTCGATTTGGCATTCAGCTTTTAACTTGCTATTCTACTTATTCACAAAAATTCTTAACGATTTAATGACTTGGAATATGCATAGGTCAAAGTAGGCGTGGGCAACTCGAAACTGAAACCGACTTGGTCGGTTTGGATAAATTTCATCCAAAATATATCCAATCCAAACAGTTTAAAACGAACCGAACCAAACTTTCAAAGTAAAAAAAAAATAAAAAATAAACATAGATAGTAAACAAATTATTTGATGAAGAATTATAATTATGTTTTATTATTTTATTTTTTAAGTTTAAAAATATGAATTTTAAATTAAAAATGTTTAGCGGATTGGGTTGGTTAATTGAAGGATTGATTGATTAAACCACAACCAACCTCAATCAACTTATTATTAGTTAAAATTAATCGAACCAAATCAATTTTTTGGTTCAAACCGACCCAAAACAACACCAGTCGGTTTGGTCTGGTCATTTTTTTGGTTTTTTGCCCACCCCTAGGTCAAAGATGGAATGTAAGTGAAAGATTACTCAAGGCTTGCAAGATATTTGTAAAAAGGTCAAAGATAACTCGAAGCACGCAAACTTACCCTGATCACTACAAGAATCACTGAAAGATAACAAAACTTTCTATTTGTGACACATTAATATTTTCATATAGAGTCATAATAAATCACTAATCTATATAAAAGTGAGGTCACTGTCAAATTGTTTAATGAATAAAAATGTATTTCAGCTTTATTAGATAATACATTACCAAATAGATTGGTGCAAATAATCAATCTACATGAATATTATGTTGGACAGATTAATAGTTGCAATACAGTAAAGTGCAGAAAAATAAGACTTATCGACTGAT
>CAIGRN010185461.1:0-35588 GCA_903798345.1 Fraxinus anomala | reverse complement strand
CAAATATGTGAGATTCATTGCTAAGATATCGCATCCCTCTTATTATTCCATTTTTAGTGTAACAATTAAAGTCACAATTTGAATTCATATTGGTCAATGTTCCTAATTTAATTGAAAGCCTCACTCGATAGCGATCAAATTTATTTCTCTCATGTGACCCTTCTATCTCTCGATGAAAGATGCAGATATGATAAATGCATTAACAAGTGATAGAACACCTATTGAAATCATATAAAATATAGAGGTATATATATGTCCTCTATTTAACCTTACAATGTTTATTATATTGTACTTAAACCCTATGTCTCTCTTGATAATAATAAAATCAATTAATAATTCAATTGGTGATCAAACAATTGAAAAAAAAAAAACAATAATAAATAACTACAAATCAACTCAAATTAAAGTCAAAATAACTAATTAAAAACTAAAAATATCATAACAAGGGTTCATCTCATCCTAAAAATATATAAAACTAGATTAACATATCGAAATTACAAGAAATCATATTTAAGTGAAATATATAACCTCGATTTTTGATAAATTGAGAAGATGAAGATAAATCTTGAAATTTGAATCTTTTCAATAGTTTTTTGATGAATTTCCACTTTCACATTCTCTTCTTTATCCGAAAATCAAGTTTGAATCTTTATTTGTTGAATTCTTGCAAGTCCATTCAATTCTCTCACAAAAATTATGAATTTTCCTCCTTTAATAATAATAATTTATGAGTATTGGAGTATAATATGTATATGAGAAGTGACTAATATGTATTATGTTGTTAGGTATTCGTAGAAGTTGAAAATCACGTCCAAATTGATTTTCAAAAGTGTTCTAATCGAATAAGGAAAGTTACATTCGAGCACGTAATTTTTGTTTCTGCACATCAATTAATATTTTGGTCATAACTTTATCTTTCGATACCCGATTGAGAAGATTCAAAATGAGCTGGGAAGTTAACTCAAAGATATACAACTTTGATTAAAAAAAAAAAATTCAAATTTGGACATTTACAATGCCAAAAATGGGTATCAATTTTCGACTAAAAATCTGGAATATAACTTGTGCTATTGGAAATTGATTTTGATAATATTTTATTCTTTTTTTAGTTCTAATTTCATCCAATTGTATCGTCTTGTGGTCCGAATCAACTATTGAGTATTTACAATTTGATCCTCAAACTTTGACTTTCACCATTTTTCACCAAATTTCACTTTTTTCTTTCAATTCCTAGTTCAACCATTAAATTTTAACAATATAACATTAAATATAAAAATTTAGGATGTATTTTGTCAAAAGAACTACCAAATATCTCTATTTGAGTCTCAAATAAGTGTATAAAATACACTTATCACATCCCAAATATTAGAGAATTCCATCTACTATTCTCCAAGTCTACAAATTCACAAGGTAAAATTGCTACATCCCTACGATATGAAAATTTTATTTTTCAAATTTTGAAGATGGATATAAAACGGGTGTTGTTTAGAATTCAATATAGGAAAGTTTGATTGAAGAAGTTTATGAGAATTGCATGAAGGAGATTATGGGTCTTTGATTGGAACTCCAAAATTGGGAGATTATTGTTAAGATGTTTGTTACAGGCCAAATGTTTGATAAAATTCCCCGCCTAGGTTGTATGCTCTACTTTGCTAAAAAAATCCTTTATATGCCAAGTTCCCATACACAAGTCTTGAAAAATTGGAAAGTTTATACTCAAGAAATTTATTGTACGCCAAATGTTTGATAAAAAAAAAGTCAAAAAATCCTTACCCTCTATGACCACAAATTCTTTTGATACATTATTACATTGAGTTTAGGTATTATCCCCTCCCCAATCACCACACAAAATTGAGAAGTCCATATAAGATACATAATTCATCTCACATTGCATATGTGAAATAGTATGACACGCATAGATTTTCTTATGCAGTCTGATTACTTAGCAATAATGTATTGTTTGTGTTTTGTAGGATATTTCTATAACACAAAGATGCTAAGAATCGCTAATGCCGCATCTAGAAAGGGCAAGGGAGTTTCCGAGTCCTCAAACACTGGGAAGAAAGCTTGGGTTGGATCTACCTTATAGGAAACGTATATTTGAAAATATGCAGCATATCGAGCTGAATTATTTAACAATTGGACTCTTCATTCAGAGCTGGAAGTTTAGTTAGAAAGTTTGAATTTTTTTAGCATTCCTAAAATAATAAGGGAAAAAGAATGGACAAAGTTGTGTGCTAAACACACAAGGTTTACACACGTATTGTTCGAAAATTTTGCCTAACATAATCCATGATATTACAATGTTGAATAAGGATCGAAATTGCTGGAAATCACTAATTGGAATGAAGTTACTGAATTTATATATTCATTGGACGGTCCTCTGCTGTTGCCAAACACCATAGTGGTTCATCATGGTGACATGACAGACGAGTTATGCTTCTTCCAATAAAAGTTTGATAGAATTGATGAAGCTAAGATTAACAAAGATGAAAAGAGTTCTGAATGTATTCTAAATAATTATGCTCATTCCCTTACTGATTACATTGAATGTGATACAATTTATATTGATATTTGGAGTGGTGAACAAGTAAGAATTGTAACAAATTGTGTGTACATTACACGTGAAAATATAATACAGATATAACAGTAAAGTTTGGACAACAAGTGCACATTAGCATCGGTAGCAACAAGGTGAATTCTACCAACCATCACGTAAATAGGATTGGTAATCATCAGGTGTGAGTACACAATTTTAACATTCCCCCTCAAGTTGGAGTTCATTCTTTAACTCCCAGCTTGTTCTCTAAAAATAGAAACCTGGTTTGTGAGAGGGGTTTGGTAAACAAGTCAGCAATTTGATCGGACGATGGAACGTATTGAATGTTCAGCTTTCCTTCAAGAACTTTGTCCCTGACAAAATGTATATCCAGCTCAATGTGCTTGGTTTGGCATGGTAGACTGGATTTGAAGTTAAAGCACTTGTACTAAGATTGTCACAACAAAGTATAGGATGAGAAACAGAGTGTAATTTGATTTCTTTGAGCAGTGATTCAATCCAAGTTATTTCAGTTGTTGCTTGTGCTAAGGCTCTATATTCTGACTCAATGCTAGACCTAGCCACAACGTGTTGTTTCTTTGAAGACCAGGCCACCAATGTGTCTCCCAAGTAGATACAATAACCAGCTGTTGACCTTCTATCATCAGGGCATGATGCGCAATCTGTATCAGCAAAACTAGCAATATGGATTCTGTCAGTCCTTTGAATCCATAATCCTTGATCAATTGTCCCCTTTAGATACCTAAAATTTCTCTTAACTACTTTCCTGGGAACATCTAAAGGTGCTTGCAAGAATTGACTCATTTTGTTAACTGCAAAAGTTATATCAGGCCATGTGTGAGCTAAGTATTGCAATCCACCTATAACATTCCTATACAGAGAGGGATCTGCCATGTTTTCACCATCACTTCTGGAGATAATCTTGCCTACTGTCATAGGTGTTGCCCACGGTTTTTAACATGTTCAAGATTAATTCTTTCCAGTAGGTCTCTTGTGTACTTGACTTGAATTAGGTGCATGCCTGATTCTCTTTTTCTATTCCCAAAAATTTATGTAACTCTCCCATGTCTTTTAGAGCAAATTTTGCATTCAAATTATCAATGAAGTCCTATAGCACTTTCTGATCATTGTTTGTAATCACTATATCATCAACATATACCAAGGCAAATATTACTTGCTTCTGATTCATGTAAAAGAACAGTGAGCTATCTGTCTTTGACTTTGAAAACTTCTAGTCCAAAAAGGTCTTCTTCGGCTTCTCATACCATGCTCTAGGTGCTTGCTTGAGTTCATAGAGTGCTCTTTTAAGTTTGCAGACAAGGGTAGGTTTTGCCTTGTCAATGAAACCTTCTGGCTACCTCATATAGACCTCTTTTTCATGTTTCCCATTCAAGAAAGCATTGTTGATGTCAACTTGTCTGATACTCCAATTCTTAGAGATTGCAAGAGCAAGGATTATTCTCAGAGTTAAGGCCTTTATGACTGGGCTAAAGGTTTCATGATAATCCACACCTGAGGTCTACAAGAACCCTTTAGCAACAAGTCTTGCTTTGTGTTTCAATATTCTCCCTTTAATATCGCACTTAACTCTGAAGATCCATTTATTTCCTATTATCTTTTGATTGATTTGAGGTGGTACAAGTTCCCAAGTTTTGTTTCTCATCAGTGCTTTGTATTCATCCTCCATTACTTCTTTCCAACTTCTGTTTGACAGAGTCTCAGCAACATTGTTAGGTTCTAGTCTATCATGCTATATACTGTACTCTTTGCATTAAGTAGAGTAGGCTTTAGGTTTAAAAATACCAGCTTGACTTGTGGTGATCATATGATGTTCTACAACCTGGTTTCTTTGTTTTGCAACTCTTAAATGCACCTCATCATTCACTTCAGTTTGATCTATCTGAGCACTTGATGTCCCTTCTTGAGTTTCAATGTAAGCACCTTCAGTATTAGTCTCTGTATTTTCATTTCCAATTTCCCCAATCATCACATTTTCAGCCAGTTCTAGTTTATCAGAACTGTGAAGTGTTATTGTTGGAGTTACATCAGGATGAACTTCATCAGTTGAGCAAGTTGGACTGCAGTTTGAAGGAGTATGAAATGATAGATAATGGATGACAGGTTCAAAGTTTTGTGAATTGTTTTATTGAGAAAACCAGATTGAAATGGAAACTCTTTTTCATTAAAAACTACATGCCTGGATATGTACACCATTCCTGTTTGACTAAGACATTTGTACCCTTTGTGAGAGTTACTAAAGCCAAGAAACACACACTTTGTGGAATGAAAGTTGAACTTATGTTCTTGATATGGTCTGAGACAAGGGAAGCAAGCACAACCAAAGGTGACTTATAATCTACTTGTTCATTGTTTAGGACTAGATACAGTGCTTTCATTTCAAAAATGGGTGTAGGTAGTCTATTGATCAGAAATATGGTTGTGTGAAAAGCTTCCCACCAATAATGCAAAGGCATGTTTGCTTGAGCAAGAAGGGTCAAAATGGTTTCAGTTATATGTCTATGTTTTCTCTTAGCTCTCCCATTTTAAGTTGATGTGTGAGAACAAGACAAATGCATTTCAATCCCAGATTTTGAAGCTAAGTCAGTGAATGCTCTGAATTCACCTCCCTAATCAGATTGAAGATTTTTGATTTTCCTACCAAACTTATTTTCAACCAAGTTTTTGAATTGAATGAATAGATTCAAGGCATCAGACTTATTTTTCATGGGATATATCCTTGTATATCTACTGTAATCATCAACGAAGAGGATATAATATCTAAAACTTGAGATTGAATTTATGGGTGCGGATCCAGACATTTGAGTAAATCAAATCAAGATGAGAAAGGGCATGTGAATCAGATAGTTTGAATGGCAAGGAATGTGATTTACCAGGTTGACAAGCATCACAAAATTAATTGATTTCATTAGCATTGAGTTTATCATTACAATGTTTGAATACTTGCGACGTCACAGAAGTTGTAGGATGTCCAAGTCTCATATGCCACTATTTCAATTTTGACTCATTTTCAGTGATATTTTTGTACACTTTGGACTTAGCAACAAATGTTGTGGGATTCAACTTATTGAAATGTCGAAATGGACTGACTGACTGATAATAGGTAGACCTTTTGGCTTGACTTGGATGCTCAACTAAATAAAGTCTATCCTTAGGCTTCCCTTCCAGCAACACCTCCCTCGTTTGTTTGTCCTTCACAACACAGAAATCAAGATGAAATTCCATAAATACACTATTATTAGATGTTAATTGAGACACACTTATTAGATTTTTCTTGATTGAAGGCACTAGCAGCACATTACTGAGAGTCAGTGATTTGTCATTCAGTGTGCTTTAGTGATTTTTACCAATATGTGAAATGTGCAATTTATTACCATTACCAACAGTAAGTTTCTCATTACCACCATATTCATGTGCCTCAGACAAGTTCTTCTTCTTAGAATTTACGTGGTTGTTGGCTCTTAAATCTGCAAACTAAGACGAATCTGCAATAGTACTGGATGAAGCTATAAAGGCTGTTGGTTTTGGGAAGTTGTTTTGATGGTGCTGATCAGCTCTTGTACCCATATACCTTTCATCATAGCGGTTGAAATACTTGTCAACTAAGTGATTGTTCAATCCATAGATTTGGTATGGTCCTTTGTTCTCAGTTTGTCTGGTGAACCTACCCATGCTTCTTTCTTCTCTATTGTTGTAGTTTCTTCCTCCAAAGCTATATCTATCTCCTCTGTTGGTACTTGATTTGTCCACGAAATTTGCTGAGGTTTGACTCAAGTTAACTGAGGCTAAGTTATTTTTCACAAAATTAAGGTGCTCAATTCGACTCTCAAAGGTCATCAGTACAGATTGTAACTCATGCCAAGTAATGGATTCTCTGCTATTGATTTGAACCACGATAGGTGTGTATTCTTCATCAAGTCCAGCAAGCACTTGAGTAACAAGATCATTATGAGGGATGCATTTTCCTGCAATTTCTAGGTTGTCTACTAGTTGCTTGATTGTGTTTAAGTACTGATCAATACTCATCAAGCCTTTCCTTATCCTTTGAAGTTCACTTGTGAGAAATGTAACTCTCGACTTATTCAAGGCTTATACCAAACCCTGTTGTCTGATTTCCTCCCAACATTAAAGGCACCATCGTGTTTGATTCTGGCTGGGCTAATTATGTATTAAAGTTGGATCCTGTGTTAGTAATTATGGCTCAGATACCAAGTTAAAGTTTGATAGAATTGATGAAGCTAAGATTAACAAAGATGAAAAGAGCTCTGAATGTATTCTAAATAATTATGCTCATTCCCTTACCGATTACATTGAATGTGATACAATTTATATTGATATTTGGAGTGGTGAACAAGTAAGAATTGTAAAAAATTGTGTGTACAATACAGGTGAGAATATAATACAGTTATAACAGTAAAGCTTGGACCACGGGTGCACATTAGCATCAGGTAGCAACAAGGTGAATTCTGCCAACTATAACGTGAATAGGATTGGTAATCATCAGGTGTGAGTACACAATTTTAACACTTACACCAGTTCCTCTCATCCAATGTAGTTTCAAAGACACATAATATATACACTTATCAGCCAAGAATGACGATGTAGTATAAGTTTTCCATGAGGTATGACCAAAATTTTAGGAAGCGCATCTTCAACACTATTAAGGAAGCTGCTTTGACTCCGAGAGGTCGATCAAAACTGATATTTCCTAGTTTGATTTCTATAATATACAAGAGATAGTGTGCCAATGACACCATCCAAGGTGGAGAAAAAGTTGTACCAACTTTATGCAAGTGCACTAGTCTGGGTTTGAGTTCGATTCCAAGTTCGTTTGAATCGGGTGTAGGTGGTCATTATCTTACATATATCTTTTTGGGAAAAAAATTATGGGCCAAATTGCTATTATCAAATTCTTTTGATATCTGAATGAAATTATTTTTAACGAAATTATATTTCGAACCTGAGACTTGTTATTGACGTTTGTTTGTAGCTTGTAACGACATCTATGACTTGTGATTGTCTTTGAAGAATTTAATAAGCTAATATAATTTAGGGATAATTGCAGCAAAAGTCTCAAACCTTTGAAACATTAGACTTTCCCCAAACCTTTAATTTGTTGTAGCCGCCACCCCTAACATTTCGAAATGTTGCAGGTGAAGCCCTTTTAGACAGTTTCCATCCATAATTCTGTTAATTGACCAAAAATTTAATTTTGACCACATTTTTAATAATTTTAAAAAGAGCAAAAGAGTAATTTTTCATTTATCACATTAAATAATTAAATAAAAAACTAAGAAATAAAAAAAAACACACACGCGTGCACTTGTCCGCTTCCTCTCAACCCTCACCCACCCTCACCTCAAACCCAAAATTCTCACGAGACAACACCACCTCCATTTCCACCTCCACCTGCTACAGGGGTATAGTACTACAAAAAGTGTAAAAACACAGAGCCCAGCCACAGCAAAAACTTCAAAAATCACAGAAAATGTAACTGGCTCGATTTTTATCTCTCTTATTCTCCATTTCCTTCTCCAACCACCGAAATACAAGCGAGCATCCATTGAGTCTTTCAATATCTTGAAGGGCTATGACAAAGTAAAACCCTCAGAAGACCCAAATTCTTTACCTAATCAACCAAAAACCATACCCCAAAAGCATCACAAAATCATAGCCCTCACTTTAACAGTTGTACTAACCCTAATAATCGGCTCTTTCGTCGGTGCCGTCATCTATGTGTTAGTCACCGAGCCACCCGAGTCCAAAGAACTCGCCTCTAACTCCGTCGAGTCACTCAAAACTGTCTGCACTGTGACTCGTTACCCCGACTCTTGTTTCTCCTCCATCTCTTCCCTGAACAAGTCACTCACTGCGAATCCTTTAAACTTCTTCAACCTTTCTCTTCAAGCCACGGTGCGAGAACTCTCGAACCTAAACTCTTTTCCTAAAGAATTGATCTCGAAGTCAAACGACAAGCCGACTGAGTCAGCGTTGAAGGGTTGCAAAAACCAGCAAGAACGGTGGCAGCGAGCCGAGCTCGTAAATTCAGTCTTCTGTATCTCCATCCACTTCTCTATCTGCCGTGTGTATTCGAAGCGCTGCCATTTACTTAGATCTATAACCATTACTCCGATATTGAAATAACAAGTGTTACGCCGCGAAAACACGCCGAAAAATCGCGGTTCGAACCACAAATATCCGGTGAAGTATTTGATGAAGTTTGTGTGGCAATATCCCAACAGCAAGGGATTACTCTCCCTCTCTTCTACCAACCTGACTGTCTATGAGTTTGGGTTTGAGGAAGGAGTGGAGGTAGAGGTGGTGGTGGATGGTGAGGATATTGGGTTTGAGGTGGGGGTGGGGGTGAGTGAGGGTTGAGAGGAAGAAGACAAGTGCATGTGCGTGTATTTTTTTTTTTTCTTATTTATGCAATATTTCTTCTTCTTCTTATTATTATTTTTTATTTTATCTCAAAATGACTAATCGACTAATTGTTGATCGTATTGTGATCAAAGAGAGAAATATGGTGGAAAATATAACTAGAAATTTGATTTAAAGATTGATCTAGAAAAGAAACACGTTTATTTACTTGTCCTAAGCATACTCTTATCACGTCCAAGTCCAATTTATTTATTTCATCAAAGACATGACTCGTACACAAATTTTTCTGCCCACGCAGTTTGATGATATTTTCCTATGTCCTTTTATAACAATCATAAGAATTTATGCAATGAACAAGTTTAAAACATGTCGAGTATGAACTCAACAGTGCAAAAGTGAAAGTGCAACTTTTTCCCTCTAATCTTCATAATTATGGACAAGTGGTTGGCAAAAGCCCCACACGATTATGCCTTAAGCTGATTTGCAACTTTTTCCCTCTCTAATCTTCGTAATTATGGAGAAGTGCAAAATTCAACTCTTTTATTTGATTTTTATATTGTGTTATTGTCGACCAACCAAGCAATTCACAATTTACAACATTTCGTTACTTCCATACATTTTGATTTCATAGTTTTACTCCGGATTTAAATTATATTTTCCAAAACTGAATTTCCTTTTAATGGAATTTTGAGTTCAATATATCGAGCGTGTATTTTTTTTTTCTTATTTATGCTATATTTCTTATTATTATTATTATTATTTATTTTATCTCAAAATGACTAATCGAGTAATTGTTGATCGTATTGTGATCAAAGAGAGAAATATGGTGGAAAATATAACTAGAAATTTGATTTAAAGAGATAAAACTAGAAAAAAACACGTTTATTTACTTGTCCTAAACATACTCTTATCACGTCCAAGTCCAATTTATTTATTTCATCAAAGACATGATTCGTACACAAATTTCCCTTCCCACGCAGTTTGATGATATTTTCCTATGTCCCTTTATAACAATCATAAGAATTTATGCAATGAACAAGTTCAAAACATGTCGAGTATGAACTCAACAGTGCAAAAGTAAAAGTGCAACTTTTTCCCTTTAATCTTCATAATTATGGACAAGTGGTTGGCAAAAGCCACACACGATTATGCCTTAAGCTGATTCATAATTGCATTTGGTCTCAGTTAAATTATTAATTTTGTATCTTCTTACAACTAATTGTGCTGTTGAAAATCAAGAAAGTAAGTAATATTTTACTTTTTATTTGAATGTTCTTTTGTAAACTAATTAAAGCTTATTTTGAATTAAATTAATTCTTGCCAAACACTATCCCAATAAGAACTTCGTTAATTAAGTCATTCTTTGCATTTGTTTATAGTGTTGTGACCTTAGGTTTCAAATTCTAAGCAAGTCCATATAGTCAACACACCTTGTTGTTGACCGGGTGTGCCTCTATTTGTCAACAAAGGAAGCTTCGACCATAGACAAAAATTCCTCTTCCTTGATAAGATATCTAGCTACCAATCACACAAAACTTCGAAATGGTAAACGAATTTCTACACATAAGTTGACCCAATTCTAATGTACACTTTTTTGTATAATCGTGAAGCGAATTTCACATTAAGATATCCTTTAATTTGAGGATCTTCCTACAAGACGATTTTTTAATTATACTATGATATATTGAATAATCAACACGTGTATCATGTCACAGTGGCAGATTTAGTAGAGGGTAGTGAGGTCAGCTGTCCCTACATTAAATTTCAAAACCAAGATTTTAAACAAAATTTTTCAAGATTTCACAACGATTTTCAAAAAAATCTTTATAGTTTTCAATTTTACCCCCACAATTAAATTTTTATTAAATTTCACCCCACAACTCTATAGTCCGAGTTCCGCCCTCGTCAAGTCATCTCATATTTTCTCTTTATATGGAGAATGTTAATGTGAACATATGTTCTTGTAGAGAAAACAAAAAGACGCGAGTCATAAATTGATCGTAACCTCCTTTTGTTATAACGAAATCCCGCTAGGCCAAATGAAAGTAGATATCACATCGAGGGTCGAGACTGAATCACTATATTGTGTGTTCTTTTACTTTCGCTTTCTTCATTTCATGTTATTAATCCATAAAAGAACTAATTAAAACCACCACCTCCAGTTTAAGCTATGTTTATTGTGAACATACCACGGGGAGCAATATTGATTATTCAGAGGGTCAAAGCAAAGTCAAACCAAACAATTTGTAAAAGTTTGACAATCTCTTGAAGGTCAACGAATCCTAGGATGTCTTGACAAACCAACCCCGCCTTATGCTATATACATTATCTTTGAATAAGGAGCTTTTTGTGTGCCTATATATTTCTATTTCAACTGGTAACTGATTTGCAGAAAAACCTAATTGAAATTTGATATTCAAAAATCAAAAGTGGACTTGTATCCTCTTCCACTATAGATGCTTCCGTAGTTGTACGATTTCAAAGAGCTTGCTTGTTTGTTCTAAAACTGTTTTCTCTATCGATATTGGTATCGTCGCTTTTTTTCGTTGCCTGTTTTGTTTAGTGCACTATCACTGTATTTTGTGCACTAAGACTATTGTTTTCTTAATACAAATATGAAATACCATATTACCATATTCATGTCACTTTTTACGAGCATTATGAGAATCAAGAAATGACGAATTCATTCAATCGAATATTGAGCATAATCCCGTGTATCATAAATTTTGATTGACGCCTTTGGATTAGGATTGAATCAAAAGCAATTATGAACGAAGTTAAGGATGAATCGAACTAATTTCGGTCAACAAATAATAGTGTCTATACTTTCTATGGAAGCATATTATTGGTTGAAATTGATTTGTAGAGGGGAGTTGAGTGCATGCAATTTTGATAGGAAGTAAACTGAATTACAAAGATCCACTTTCTTGGTGGGAAATATTGGGACTTTGGAAGCATTTTGGGCTTAATTTTTGGGTTTTACATGAACCATATTCAATTGAGTTATTTAGGGCTTTAAGGCCTGAGGAGCACGGTTCTTTTGGTCCAATGGGCTTTTTCTTATAGTCATTTTTCTTTTATTAATACCTAAAGAACAGGAAATTTACAGAGGGAGTCCATCTTTGTAGATTTTAGAAAGAAAGAGGGTTGGTGATGCAGAATTGTGTTCTCTACCATTTCTAAATGAATTTTGTCATTTTTGAGTGATTGATAGTGTAGTGTGTTCGCTTTTAATTGAATCATCTTTCGAGTTGGTTTGTCACATTTAACTTTGTTCTTTGAAGTGGCTCACATCTACATTTGAGATCTAGTCGGGTTCAACGCGTATTTTTGTTTTATAAGAATCAAATTACCTTGTTTAACAAATAATGATAATGCTTGATTGATTCATCATCATTTTTCATCAACTAACGTAAACGTTCGATAATACAAATTATCGAACTTATGATATTATATAGTTCTAATACTACATTTTAAACTAAAACTAGCTCGTTAACAATCATCATTCAACTTATAATTGTTTCATCTTTTCTTCTCTCTTCAAATATTTATTTTTTTTCTCGCTTTTCGGCCAACCACAATTAATAGTGCTTAGTAAATAACAAATTTAACGGTTCTTTTCATGTAGGTCCCCCCTTAGAGGATTGATAGTTTTAATTTCATCCTCTCTTTGAATCCTTTTTATTTTAAAAAGTCAAGCCAAACCAACTCCCTATATATTTTAAAATTTTCATTTATTATTTTATAATTTTCCACGCAACACTGTCATTATATATTAATTGATGGTTTTAATATTTAAATCCCGTTTTTCGTCTCTTTGGTTTTCATGAAAAATCCTTTTACCGCTTTGAGCCAAATTTTTCATGGGAGTAAAAATAAAATAAAAATTAATAAATATGAGGATGCGATTGATTGCAAGCATGAAGTTTGCATGAAAAGAAAAACAAATTCTAGGCAATTCAATTGCCTATAACTTATTTGTATGGAAAATATTAATTAAATATATTTTACTAATTTAGTTTTCAACCTAGATAATATTATACTTGTCTATTTTTTATTGGTGGGTAAATGGGAGATAATTGATAGATATGGGAGAGAGAGAGTTAATTACGTGGAAAATAAAAATCACTCATTTCCAAAAAATGACAGAGCATCGCCGAAATTCTCAAAGTAACTCCCAAAGGAATGGTGCTTATGATGGATTCGAGTTTCAATCTAATGTGTTACAAGTCATCTTGCCATTTACTAGAAAAAGTTGATGTAGTGAGGTATCGAAATTCGAATGTTGAGCCAGTCAAACAGAGAGAACAAATTTTAACTCGAATTCCCAAGCATACTGTTGAATGATGTCTCTCTTGCTGACTATAAAAATTTGTTGTGTCATGCGCTGTGGATAGGAAAAATAACTCAATTTAAGTCGTATTTTCTTTACCACATTCTCTTCTATCAGTCTTGTCTCAATCATTCAATCATACAGCACAGCACATTGAGGAAGACACCAAAAACAGCCCTCTCCCTTCCAACTTTTCCCTACGTATAGTCATCTTCATCAATTAAACCCTACTCTCTCTCTAGATTCAACATTTTGAGATCCTTTTCACTATTACGAAAGGCCATTTGTTAAAAATTTTGTCAGATTCCTAGCTTCTGATAAACCCTGTACACTTGTATGGTACTCGCTGGTTTCTCAAGTTTATTGGAAAACAGAATAAAATTCATGAAAATGATATTTTCTTTGATTAAATGAACTTCATATCCATCTGCCAACTCCACATCAAACGAATCGAGTGGACGTTTCTTTTTCTGCGTTCGTGTTACACAATTTATCTCTAATAAATCATCCTTTATTTTATATTGCATGCATGAAACATATTCAATAAATTTATGTGATTTTGCATGCAGCTCACTTTGAAAATTTACAATTTACAATCATTAATAATTAATTTTATGTTTTATAACCCGTTTTTGAACCATACATAGTAATCGCTTCTTTCTCGACTACTACTTCTTCTGTATATGAACCGTATGGGGGATATACTCTGACTTCTGAGAATAATATTGGACTTCTTTCTTGTAATTGTATGAGAATTTTCAACAGAAAAAAGTCGACAAAAGATAGGAACTTTGCCCACAAGATATTTGCAAGTGCTCATTTATTCTTTTGAACTAAAAATGGAATCGGCAATTTACTTTCAGAACTAAAACTTTAACCAGTTCAGTACTAGATTTTCAGCAAGTGTTTTTACTCCATGCATATATTCTTTTGGAATATTTAAAAATGAAACTTATCGTGTTTACTTTTTTTTTACTTTTAAGATATTTATTCTTTTTCCGCCGTCCAACCAAAAAAAAGTAGTTCTTTCTAAAATAGGATATTTAGACGTCTGCATTAAGGTTTTATATACATGCCACGTACAAAGATGCATTAATTCTTTGTTGTGTTCTTGCTAACAAATTGTTAACATAGTTAATTAAAACGTTACTATGCTACAAAGTAAGATTAGCAGAAAATTATTCATTTACATTAGTTGTAACGATTATGAGACAAATGTATTCTATGAATAATTAACTTTGTTGTTGTCTTGCCAGCAAAATATAAGTTTATCAGAAAATTATTCCTGTAGTTTAGGCATTGGAGACAGATGTAATAATTATAAGACAAATAATGAATAATCAATGTCAAAAGCTTAAGCAACTCTTTGCAGTTTGTACCAATGAAAAAAAAGATCAAGTTAGAATAATTATTAACTATCTTGATTTATCTTGAGGATTAGGTAGAGATGCAGATTCATTGTCGAGATGTTCACGCACTCATCTCTAACAACAAACAGACAAGAATATCAGAAACGTGTCAAATGAAACAC
Source organism: Fraxinus anomala (assembly GCA_903798345.1). NCBI lineage: Eukaryota > Viridiplantae > Streptophyta > Magnoliopsida > Lamiales > Oleaceae > Fraxinus > Fraxinus anomala. Next base: position 20,765 of record CAIGRN010185461.1, on the reverse strand, counting down.
TTACCTTTTGGACAACATGATTGCACTATCCTAAATTTCAATATGCATGCAGCATTTCTAAGGTTATAAAAGGACCAGACGTGTTTGTTGCAATTCACCCATAGCATTCATATTTCTCTCTTGAAAATGGGCACCATGGAGATGGTAATGGGTTCATCAATGGAAAATATGGAACCCAAGAGGGCTTATGTTACCTTCTTGGCAGGAAATGGAGATTATGTGAAAGGGCTTGTTGGATTAGCTAAGGGTTTAAGGAAGACGAAATCTGTGTATCCTCTTGTGGTAGCTGTCTTGCCGGATGTACCAGAAGATCATCGGAAGATCCTCGAGTCCCAAGGATGTATTATTCGTGAAATTGAGCCCGTACATCCACCGGAAAATCAAAATATTCAGTTTTCCATGGCATATTATGTCATCAACTACTCAAAACTTCGCATTTGGGAGGTAATTTGTTTGCATGTTAATGTATTAATGACCATGGGTCTACTCGCCTAACTGAGTTTCAGCTTTTAGATGGGGTGCTTTACGAGTTTCACTTTTACCTTTACCATGCACAATATGTATAATTGAATTCCTTTATTCTTACTATTTATTGATCGCTAATGAGATATATTACTGTCGCTGCAGTTTGTGGAGTATAGCAAGATGATTTACTTGGATGGAGATATCCAAGTTTTCGATAACATTGATCACTTCTTCGACTCTGCCAATGGTTATTTCTACGCCGTTATGGATTGTTTTTGCGAGAAAACATGGAGTAGTACGCCTCAGTACCAAATCGGCTACTGTCAACAGTGCCCGGAAAAGGTACAATGGCCGCCGGAAATGGGACCTCCACCACCATTGTACTTTAATGCTGGGATGTTCATTTTCGAGCCAAAACTTTCAACTTATTCTGATCTCTTGGAAACTCTCAAAATCACCCCTTCTACTTCATTTGCAGAGCAGGTAAAATTCTTCTCTTAAATTAATATCAAGTTATTAGTCTTTTGTAAAACTTCTTTCTTTATCAGAAAGGCCTTAATATTGTCTGTTGAATCGAATTATGCGTGCAGGACTTTTTGAACATGTTTTTTAGGGACATATACCGTCCTATCCCTCCAATTTACAACCTCGTTTTAGCCTTGCTTTGGCGACATCCTGAAAATATAGACCTCGAACAAGCTAAGGTTGTTCACTATTGTGCTGCGGTAAGTATATTCATCCTTGAGCAAGATATAGTACGTACAAAAAAGGATAAGAAATGGATTAATAACAGTCTTGTATGGCTTTCGACTTAAACTTACAGGGAGCAAAACCATGGAGATACACCGGTAAAGAAGAGAACATGCAGAGAGACGACATAAAGATGCTGGTCGAGAAATGGTGGGATATATACGTAGACGAGTCATTGGATTATGCAAACGACTCGAAGGAAGAGAAAACATCAGTTCCAGTGCTATCAGAGGCTGGTGTTATTTGCCATGTTACTGCTCCATCAGCAGCATAACTTAGGCATTTCATTTCATAAAGAAAACTAACGGTTTTCGCAACTGGACCCCGAGCCCTCGAGGTTTAATAGTTATGGTCAAAGGGTTGTTAGCACTAGTGTCTTTACATAGTAGTTCACTGGTTCGATCCAGTTTTAATAACTATGGCTATAAATAATGTTTCAGTGTATTAATGTAGTAGTTTACCATAAATTTCTATACCTATCATGTATTGTGAACTTTTTTTTAAACTATCTAAATAATTATCTGAGAATGAATTGGAAATGTTCGTTTATGAAAAGGCGGTTATGTAATTTCCCTAATTTGTGATCTCTTGTTATGGTTTTTCACTTGAGCAATGATTCACCCTTCAATTCATTTATTCCAATTAAAGTAAGAAACTGTTTTCAGTTACAAAGAAAAGTAACATACAAAAACCAACAAAAGTATAAGAACAGAATTATGTGGACTGGTGTGAATTATTAGTGCAGTGTACACCTCAATCCAAAACCCTTGCCAAATGCACACAATTTCGGATGCATATTAGTGCAGTGTACACCTCATGAGTTATTAGCAATATCGACAGATGCGTTCAAGTACAAGACAGTGATTCAAAAGAAAGGAGAGCAGGAACGGTGAAACTGTGCTGGTTTCAGTGTAATTCTTGAAAACTTAACAAAAATTTACCATGCCTTCTAAATGTGAATGGGCTTGTCATAAGTGGCCATGGCGGCTTCCTTTAAGGCCTCACTCATTGTAGGATGTGCGTGGCATGTGCGTGCAATGTCCTCACTCGATGCTCCATAATGCAAAGCCAGAACAGCCTCGTGAATGAGCTCTCCTGCATTAGGTGACATGATGTGAACACCCAATATCTTGTCGGTCTCCTTCTCGGCAATTATCTTAACCACTCCCTCAGCATCGTCAATTGCCTTTGCCCTGCTGTTTGCCAATAAAGGGAACTTCCCAACACGGTAATCAACTCCAAGTGCTTTTACCTGCTCCTCAGTTTTCCCTACAGATGCCACCTCAGGGTGCGTGTAAACAACACCAGGAACCATATCATAGTCCACGTGGCCTTCTTTTCCAGCAATATATTCCACGCATGCAACACCATCCTCTTCAGCCTTGTGAGCCAACATGGGCCCAGGAATAACATCACCAATAGCATATACACCCGGTACATTGGTGCCAAACCGATGATTCACCAAGATACGACCAGCTTTGTCAGTTTCAACTCCTATCTTGTCCAATCCAAGTCCAGCTGTAAATGGAACTCTACCAGCAGAAACAAGAACGGCGTCAGCTTCAAGAGTGGTCTGATCACCACCAGCTGCTGGTTCAAGTGTCAACTTCACACCATTCCCTGCTGTATCTACAGAAACCACCTTAGTTTTGAGCATAAATTTCATCTTCTGCTTCTCAAGGGAACGTTGAAATTGCTTTCGGACTTCTCCATCCATGGTTGGAACAATGTCTGCTGCAAATTCAACAACAGTGACCTCTGACCCTAAACGTCCCCATACGGAGCCCATTTCAAGACCAATATAGCCAGCACCAATAACAATAAGTTTCTTAGGAACCTCTGATAGGGCTAAAGCCCCAGTAGATGATACAATTCTCTTTTCATCAATGGTTATCCCTGGTAGACCTTTGACATCTGAACCAGTGGCAATTATGATATTCTTGCCTTTCACAACAGTGTTAACACCTTCCGGAGTATCAACAGAAACCTCAGATGGCGAAAGGAACTTTCCATACCCCTTAACATACGTCACTTTATTCTTCTTGAATAAACCTTCAATGCCTTTCGTTAAGTTACCCACAGCTTTATCTTTTTGGGCCATCATAGCAGGTAGATCAACCTCAACAGAAGATAATTTCACCCCGTGACTAGCAAATGAATGCTTGGCTTCATGATACATATGGGAGGAATGAAGAAGGGCCTGCACACATTAAATACCAAATGAAGACAATGGATATAAAATTTATACTGTGAAACCAATTCATAGTAATTCAAAACAAACATTGAAACCAGATACACCTACATAGATAACTGTTTTTTTTGCTGACCAAAATGGCTGGCTATAAACAAGCGTTTTCCAATAGAATTTTGCCATAAGACAAGCCAAAAACCCAAATGACAATTCAACAATAGGAAACCAGCATTCTTCAGTAGTTCACAGAATCCAAATTTCAGTCCATTTAACAAATAATTTGCACTAAAAAAAGATGATCTAAATAACTGTATATACTATAGAAATATAACAAATTCAGCATTGCTCAAAACATTGACTTGACACAGTTTAGCATTGAAAAGAAGTTAAAATAGGAGTTCAAACAAGTGTTATTTAAAAATTGAACGATTTAAACTGCATAGAGAAAGACCTTATTTACATAGAAGTCGGATGACCAAGGGACATCCATATGCACCACTCGCCGTTTCACAACAAAATAAGCTACACCAGCTACCAAATAACATAAAACTTATGATATCCGGTTGGACAGCAGATATACTTAGTTCATTAATTTTGTGGAGTCACCATGGTAATTTGTTGTGAAATGGATTTAAGCACTATTGAATTACTATAACCTTTTTTATTTTTATAATTGAATTACTATTACTTTTTCAAGCATGATATCAATATTTTGGCATCCATTGAAAGTGTGCTGTATCAAATATTGAAACCATGTTGAGATGATGGGGCCAGAAAAACTTTTCTTTTAGTTCCATTTAATCTTACTCACCCATCAGAAAAGGGGAGAAGAAAAGATATCCTTCACAAACATCAAAAACTACACTGGCACAAGCATTCTTATCTTTTATACTCTCCGCCTAACTAGTTAAGTGTAAATTCGTCTAGGGATCCCCAGCCCTTCTGTTTGTGCCACCCAACCTTCTGTTTGGGCTACCCCAAGTCCCCAACCTTTTAAAATTGTGCATGCAGTATCCCGATGGAAAATGTCTTTTTAGACGGGAAAAGGACACGCTTACAACACGTGTTAAATGACTGGTGGGTATAATTTTCCTAATATAATTTCCCTCCACTTTGAACACTTCTAAGTGGGTATTTGTCTTCTACTGTGTAGAAATACAGAATCTTCTTCCTGGGTTTATATCCGTCTAGGAAGGCTTCAAAGTGGAGGAAAATCATTTTTGAACAATTATACCCATTAATCAATTATCATGTGCCCAACATTTGTCCTATTACTGTTTAAATAGACAGTTTCCATCGAGTTAGGATACCACAAGCACAATTTTAAAAGGTTGGGAACATGAGTGACCCAAACGAAAGGTTGGGGAATGACCAACAATACTCATCCAATGTAATTGAACCAACTCAGGCAAATAATTATTCAATAAGAAATATGAGTCAAAAGGAAAGTATCTCACTTCTTTCGCTCCCTCACTAACTAGGTAAGATGTAAGGCAGAAAAAAGGAAAAGAAAAAAGATAATCAATTAAAACAAAAATAAGCACCTTTCCACCACAAGAAACCCACGTTCCCTTTCTTTCATTTAATGCCAGATGAAAATGTCACATATTTAGAATTAAGTTCATCACTCAGTCACAGTGCCTAAGGTAAAAGTCCAAATCTTTCATAATTCTCAAAATTATGATTGTTAATCATCAATTCGACCAAGTGAAACATAAGCAGCACACAACTGCAAATTACAATTACAAGTAAAAGCACAAAAATTGTACATATAAAAGGGTACCAGAATTCATCAAATGAATATAGTAAAACACAGACAAACATGAACATCCTCAATCTTCAATCATATACATATCAAACAAGCATAATTTTGACAATCTAAATAAAACAGAGCAAACACACAACAACCGAAATCCAATTCAGTAGATCTAAAACAAAACCGGAACAATACCTTTGAGGGTATACACCCGACGTTGAGGCAAGTTCCACCGAGGGCACCACGCTTCTCAATACAGGTAGTCTTGAGCCCAAGTTGGGCGGCCTTGATGGCAGCCACGTAACCTCCTGGCCCACCACCTATCACAATGACATCGTTTTCATCAGATCCCGACGACACAGAGTAGCCCCTGCCAACAATCGACGAGTACTTTGACGAATTGCTGTACAAATGCCTCCATGATGAAAACATTGTTGTGGCTTTTCGCCTGGAAATACTAGCCATCGCCATTTCTGTGTAGCTTTGAATGTAAAATTGAAATATCTTCTCTTTTTTATCGTTTAGGTTTAGAGTCTGCTATATTCAATGGTGAATGGAGGAGGAGAATATAGAATTACATACTTTAATTAATTAAATTAGAAGTGGAAATTACACATTTAGTTTCCAATCCTTTTTTCTTCTTACAAATTCATCCCCTACTTTCAAATTCGAATTTTATTTTCTCCTATGTTTATCGTCCTTAACAGAAGACATGATCTCAAGCCGATACTTGACATGTACTCCCACTTTCAGGTCCACCACAAGGAAAAAGAAATCAAAATCTACTTTATTCGATATCAAATTAGAATTACGAGCCAATATAATATCTTTCAAGAGTATAATACTATTATAATCCTCGTAAATGCATGAATGTAATGCACCAAAAAAATCATGATATCTTTGATTTGATGTGAAAATGATTGTACATGCCACAAGTCACTAATCGTAAATTATTTACGCTCGAGAGAAAAATACTCTATTTAAGTCTGATTGTGTGAGGGAGAGGATTTGAACCCCGATATTGTGGTTTTTGGTGACGTGTTCTAATGTTTATTGTTAATGAAATAACAAATAGAAAATAAGAAAAAAAATCGATTATGAATGTGTAACAATTATCACGATTTCCGAATTAATAGGATTACAAGGAGAATGATGGTGAATTCTTCAATCTTTGGAGTGGCGCATGATGAGGTCAAGTGTAGTATAAAACTCTAGCTTGGAATCATCAATGCACAATCGAATTTTTCTTCTTGATAAAGGGAACATCGACGGATTGTGTTAAAAAGGATTCGTTCAGTCAACAACACTAAAGGGTGAATGTGAAAGTTCAAATTTGGAGATATCCTAAATGTTGGGGACTAAATGTAAAATATTTCCTAAAATTTGAACTATTTTGCTTATTGGTGGAGTGGGCCATGCAGGATCACAACCGTTGGATCATGAGATTAGTGGTGAGCGATTATTTTGACTTTTAGCAGAATCATGGACGCCATTTGTAGCAGCAATCTGGACCGTTAACTAAAAATGTGCACAATTTATATTTTGCAAACTGCATAAAATTCAAAATTTGTAACCCACTTTTGTTAAATGATATATTCTTCTTGCCATGATAAACGACCAAAATATAAAGTAATGAGAAAAAAATAAAATAAAAAATCAAATGAGATAAGATTATTTGTGCTAGAAATTTATTATTAATGGAAATTAAAATTGATTTTGTTGATTTATAAAAGGTTTATTTAATTGAAAGAATATACATTTTTTTTTTCTGTAAATCGAATTTCAGCTGAACTATTGGTGACCCAAAACAGGGATCAAAACCCAAATCAAAGGATTGTTATTTGTATTTAAATATAATGTGGTTAGATTCTTCTATTCATCTAATTAAATAAAATAAACAAAAAAACTGCTCTAACCGAAAAAATTACATTAATCGATCCCGAACTTCTTGTTCAATTAGCACTTTAGTTCCGAAGTTTAGAAAGGAGCAAGTTAGTCTATCTTTTTATTGTAATTGCATATACTCACATTAAAGTTTTATATAACCGCTAGGTTGAGAAACAAAATCTAATTTCTTAAAATTAAAACATGTAAAGCGTATGTGATGACAATTATGCAACTGTAATGAAACATCGAGGACCAACTTTGTTGCCTCCTTGAAGTTTGAGACAAACTTACTGCTCGAGAAATAGATTGAGCACCAATCAGCAATTTTCCCATATTTACAGACACACAAAAACAAGCAATTCCAAAATTTAGATATCATTATCTTCTCATGTCTACACCAGAAAATTATAGCCTCACAGCGTGTGTATTGGTGTAACTGTGCCTAAATGAGATAGATGGCCAAGCCTCCATCAATGAAGAGTTATCAAGAAGCCACACCATGCCAAAATAGCAAAATCTATAACAAATATAATTACATACATAATACACAAACCATGAACAATTACAAGATATGTAGAGGAACAAAGTAACTAGTACTGATACATTGAAGGACTTGACTCGACAAAAATTTGATCAGATTCAACAATCAATAAAGTATTACACAAAATTGCATATCCTCGTCTCTAATCCTACAAAACTGCTGGCTGCTACCTTAAAACAAATGGAAAAATTATTCAAAATAATAATACACTGCTTACAAAAAAATTATCTTGAATTTGTGTAATTTAATTGCCACCTAATAGGCTCTGCAACTTCTTTCTTGCCTCCTCGGACATGCAGAATCTCAATCTTCTTGGCCTTTGAGAAACAACTGAATTTTGTGGCTCTAGGGAAGAGAAGCAAACAACAATGGCTGTGAGGTTGTCACCTGTATCCAGCCTTAACGCTTGATTTACGAGTTCTTGTGCACACTGCTGGGGGTTATGAGTATGCCTAAGCTCACGGCGAACTAGGCTAACTGCTTCCTGGTTTGACATCACATCCCAGATCCCATCACAACCGATTATCAAGAACTCATCATCCTCAGTCAACACAGTCTGTTGAACATCTGGCTCAGCAGTTAGAGGAGACGGTGAGCCTAATGGGAGTTTCATGTACCAGTCTCCAAGGGCTCGAGTAACAGCAAGTTCACCACTTACGTACCCATTCTTAATGGTACCACCTAAATTCTCAACCCTTTCCCGTTCCAGCAGACATGAGGGTGTGTGATCTTGAGATAACTGAACTGCAACTCCTTTTCTACAAAGAACAGCACGGCAGTCACCAACATTTGCGATAAGTAAATGCCTTCCGAGAACAAGGGCCGTAAGTGCTGTTGTTCCACAATATGAATCAACACTGCTTTGTTCATCAGCCAAGGCAAGGTCAATCGATGAAAAGGCTTCGCGATGAGCTCTCTCCAAATCTTGAAAGAATTTTTCGTCATCATCAGAAGTTTGAGGCAAATTGGCATCCTTAAAAAAGAATTTCATGGCATTATTCTTGACATAAGCTGCTGCATCTGGGCCTCCATGGCCATCAAAAACAGCATAGAAGGAGCTTGGTTGAGACCACCTGTAGAGAGAGCCTAAATGCACAGATAAGTCGTCTATACGAATGTGTTCATCCTCATTGGAACAGCGGGGTCCAATATCCGAGTGACTGCCAGAACAAATGCTCGGAATAAACCTGCTACTGGGAGTCTCAAAAACAGTTGTACTTTGGGTACTTGATGAGCAGCTACGAGCCTGGTGATAAAATAATAAATCATTTTTAGCATATATCCAATGATAAACTACACTACAACAGAAATAAACATAAAACCAGAAAGAGTCTTATATATGAATATAACCTCAAAAACCAATCGAGCTGGAGTATTTTGGATTGTGGAGAATATTCATTTATTTGTTCAAAAACAGAGAAAAATTCTTCCAGAATCTAGAAAAATCTCAAGTCCTCGCTGCTTAGATCCAGCAATTATTAGATTACTATCAGACCCGTCCACACAGCAAACTAAGTATCTTCCTATCACAATATCTAAGTCAAATGTTACTCTTTATGAACCCAATAAGTTTCTTCAGAAACCAATTAAAGAACACATCAACAAATCTTCCCAAAAAAATTTTAAGCCAAATCAAGTTCCACCAAAAAATACAACTTTCAAACGCTAATTTAGCAATCGAAACACCCTTCAAGTAGCAATATAACACACAAAAACATGCATACAGTATCGAAAAAGTAAAGAAAATAAAAATTGATATGATTAACAAGAACGAGCGTCTTTAGTAACCAAAATAACAAGAAACCCTAATTTCTTCAACAAATATAAAATCAGTCATCTGGGTTTTAAAAAGAATTGCAAACCCACGTTAAAAACATTTAATTCAATTACTAGTAGTACTAACAAGAATCACGAACCAAGATTACAAAAATACGAAAAATCGTAAATTTACATACCGATTCAGAACGACAGATTTCGATGGAAATCTCCGCATCAGAGGCGCAAAAGATCTGAGATTTAGGCGACGTAGTAGTAATATCAGTAGGAGAAACCGCCGCCGATGAGACGTCGAAGAATTCGGTTTCGATTTTTGTGGGCGTTTTGGCGCTAAAGTACTGAACCGAAACGCTTGTTTCTGCCACCATATTTGATGAAAGTAGTAAAAATCGCAGGAAAATAGCTTCTTCTGATTTTTTTAAGAGATTAATTTGTAGGAAATCTTGAAGCCGAATTGGGAAAACGTGAAGAAGAAGGGAAAATTAGCTTTTATTCAAGAGAGGGTTAGGTTTCCTAATTTTATAAAATAATCCGTGTGAAAATCACGCGGCGTGGACGAATGGAAGTTACAGAAGGTCGGTGGGAGGGAGGGAGTTCTAAGTAATTACCAAAATAAAAATAAAAATAAAAATACTTAAAAATTGAATTTATTTATTTTGCCTAAGTCCCCATTTTCTTAAAAAAATATTTTTTCAACCACACATTTTCGTATTATTTGATCACCATAATTTTTAAAATACATTTTTCTCTATTCTATTTAACCACACAAATAAATCTACTATTTATTAAAATAATATTAAACTCAAATTCAAAACATTTCTTTATTTTTTAACTACACATTTTCTATCAATCTACTATTCTAAAATGCATTCTTAAAAGAAAATGAAACTAAAACAAGAAATAATTTTGAACGTAAATCGAGATTTTTTCTTACTTTTTAACTACATAATCTCCAACAAAACGCTATTCTAAAATACATTTTGACAAAAAATTGAAGTTCAAATGACGACTTAATTTTAAAAGAAAAATAAAAGTACCTAAAATTTGAATTATTTTTATTCAAATTATAATTAGATAAGTTTTTTATTTCCATTTAAGGATTTGAACAATATTGAAGAGTAAATTAATATCTGTTTAAATCTCAAATTAATATCTTCAAACAATCGTCTTCTTGTTAACGTGCTAAAATTAAAATCTTGAATCACTTAAATTGAAGACGGAAAAAAATTAATTTAATCATTTAAGACAACTCCACCATTTACTTGTAAGCATGAAAAATCAACATATATTTAAATTTTTTAAGGTTAAATAAACTATGATTATGCTCTTACGCCTTTCGTGCAGATCAAAACTTAACCTACAAACTTTTTTTATAATTACGATCGTAGTTCATCAAAGCTTCGATCAAAACTAGTTACCTACGCCAACTTATTATTACCTTTGTGAGAAATAAAATTTAGTGGAATTATTGGAAGATTATTCAGCCCATTAAAGCTATAATTTTTTTTCTTTACTCATTTTATTTATTTTACTAGGGACTTTAGTGCATAAAGATCTAGAAGGTAACGCAATCTTATCTTACAATGGGCGTCATGTGCTTTTGTGGCCATTGGAATTGGGCCACAAACTTTAAAGTTTTGATCACTAAAAAAAGCAAGGTACATTTTTTAATCAAGTCATAATCTCAATTTAATTGATTATATTTGATAATTAAGCAAATTCCAATCAAAGCAACCAATACTCATCACATACGTATTCATAATAAATAAATAGATAAATTCATTAATTAAATATATAAATAAATGCCGACAAACATCTCCAAAATTGCCATTTTTTTTTTCTAATCAAACATGCAAATTCTTTTACTATGTGCTTACTATAAGGAGTGGCCAAAATTTAGAAATTAAAATATATACCACACACATAGCTGTACTGTACATTTTTCTTTCCTATAAAAAGGTTCCATATACTTCTGCTTGTCTTGAAAAGTATAATGTGACGAGACATTATGCTGGACTAAATTCTAAGAAAAAACAGCATTTGAGCCTTCCCGATGACTAACGAGAAATAGCTCGATGATGATTGACTATAAATGTTGTTTTTAAGGAACATATTTTTGTTAGGTTGTGTGGAATTTGAAAATTTTACGGAGTCATATTCAAGGATTAACAAATTACCTGAGACAGGTCAATGTTCATTGCTCCCAAAAGTTGAATTCAGAGATACTGATGCCGGTATCTGTTGAGGAGACAAGGCACCAACTCCTTTTGGAATTACTTCAATGGCCGGAGAATAGGATTTTTCACTTTTCTTTTCAGCAAATCCTGGTATATCAACAGAGTAAAGTAAAAATCAATTACAGCAAAATTACTGACTATTCTTCATTAATCCTTTCAGAAACCTGGTGAAACTAATCCTTGTTTTAGTTTGGGCTTGATAAGTATGAAAGTCAAGAGCCCTTGTTTGAGCACCATTTTGGTTAAAAGAAAAAAATGTATTTTGGAATAGTGATTTTTTAGAGATCGTGTTGTTAAAAAAAAAAAGTTCTCAATTTACGTGTAAAATTATTTTATGAGAAAATGAGTTTTAGTAAAAATGGGGCCATACATGGGAAAAAAATGCTCAAAAGCGAACCTGAGAGTTCGATACTCAACCTTCGTTTGTGTTGATCCATAAGTAGATCTTGCTTGCTCAATTGAAGAAAAAACCTCAAATGCCTGATTGGACTCACGGTTACACTTTATAATTCGAACTTGATCCTTCACATCTGATCTACTTTGTAAATTTAGAATAACCTGTGAAGGTGGGGAATTTGGATGATCTTTCTTTCCGGGAGTCACTTCCATAGTCACTACGTCATCCCACATCGCATCCCACAGCACTGAACAAGGGTCTCTAGCTGGGTTGAACTTTTTTGGATACCAGAAAACCATAGTCGGAACAATATGTGTACATCTGATACACAGGACTGGACGGTAGTAAATAAGAAGTTAAATCTGGTTCATAGTACTATATAGGCTCATTCAACACTGCTCGGCAAGCATACTATAAGATTGTTAAATTATAATCCATAATAACTGATCCATTGGACCAGTGTTGTCCAGTTGAAATACTAACTTGAAATAACAGAACCCTCCAATGAGTAACCACAATTATTCTTCCTTTAGGAAGAGCAAAATGGCCTTCGTAAGCATCTGTTAGTGCAAACTTCCCATGTATTTTAAACGGATCAACCCGACCGAAAAATGATCCAGATTCTGCTAACTGCAGTATTGCCTTCATTACAGAAAAGATTAAGATATTATGATTTAGTCAAATCTTAATGAGCAAAATTAGTTCAATGATAAATTAAAGCTATGCACAAGTACAAATTAAAAGAAAATACAAATGCGATGCAAGGAAATTCAATGTGGCCGAAATATTGTTTTAAGAACAATTGTTATGATCCTACCACGGAAAGGAAGGCATTCTACATTTCCCTTCCCTTTACATGTTCTTTATTTTGAAATATTTTTCTTAAAGCCTTTACGACGAATACAGCCTTGTCATTCAATACTAAAGAAGTTTATGATTATGAAAATACAGAATTGTGCGCAATTTTGTGATATTTTCTCACAATAAAATATGATAAGTGAACATTTGTTCCTCCAAAATATATTTCTAGGTATATTGTGGATGAAATACAATGAAACAACAGTTGGTCTACATGCCCAAGTCAAATAGGGTCTTGGTTTTTCCCAGGAAAAAAAATTTAAAAAAAAATCTGCAAATAGATTGCATGATAATCATTTGCTAGTCACTTACTGAAATAACTGCTACTGGCACTCTTGATAATGGCATAAATTTTCTATATTCAAGTGGTAGAATTTACTTCTGAATTACAGGTACAGATGTCCTTTGAACAAGTGTGAGGAGGTATGTACTGTTGATATATAATGCATACAAAATAAAAAAATAAAAAAATACACATTCTATAATGCCAAGCCTTCCAGTGTTAAATCATTAGTACCTAACTTCAAAATTTAGGATGATTCTGTGCTATAAAACAGCAAAGTAGCAACATACTACATACCTATCCTCGTGCTTAGTACTCATCATAAGGAAAAAGTAAATTATCCCCACTAATAACTCTAGGCAGCCTCCTGCGAAGGAGTTGATCTTCTGAAGCAATAGCAGATGCTATCTTCATTCTCACAGCATTTGCACCTTCTGTGGTTTTTGACAAGAGATCCAAAACCCCACTTTCTCGTTGGGCAGCCACACCTATCAACCCTTTCCCAACACCCTGAACAAAACCTTCAACACCTGATGCTTTTGCACCTTCAAGAGACTTTGTTAAAATGCCAGTAACTCCTCGAAATAGGCCTTTAGCCAGTGCACCACCTCCATCTCTAATGACATCACCAAAGTCCTCCACGCCTTTGTTCTCCTGAATGAAGGAGAACATAAAGTGGAAATATTTTACGCATCATGTAATAATAACAGGGTACATGTAAACGAATATAATTTTATTCTATGTATTACAAATGAAAAGGTGATACCCAAGAGTGCTGCAAAATTGTGTGGTCAATAGACATATGAACATACAATGGAAACAGATAGGCAGATCACTAGTATCAAACAAAATGTTACCGCAATAATGGAGCAGTAAAACATTTTCTATGTCAAAGAAAACTAGAAAAGGTTGGATAGAAAAAGCAAAAACTACCAGCCATCAGTACAAGTTGATACACAAGTGAAGCGCAACATCGACTAAGCACACACTAAGGCACAAGTAACTTATTTTGCAATTCTGAAAATACTTTCTTCCATAAAGCATTTCTGCAAGTTTCATAGTACTGTCAACTTAAAACACATGTTTCTCTGAGGGATAAGGGTATTTTATTCTAAATATACTTGCTTTAATTCAATCAGCCAGTCAGCAAAAGCTTGTCAACATAAATCCTGATTTAAGCAATCAGGATAACAACCAAGTGACTTAGTAATGTGAAAGCTACTTTTTAAAATGGAGAAAAGTCTAACCTATCTTTGGGACTTTGCATGAATTTCTTATCCATTGATAAGGCAGCAACACCTTTGCTCATATGACCAAGTGCACTACTTGCATTACCTAGTATATCAACACCTGAAAGCAGTTGCAGCGGCTGGCTGAGGAGATCCTAATTATTGTTTGAGATAGCATTACGAACTAGAACACTATGCTTCATTGATATGTTCTCCTGAAATCTCTGATTTATCTGGACCTGATCAAATAAATAAAAAAATGTTACCAATTTACCATTCACAGCCCCATTAGCAGAAATAACTAACAAAATAAAAGCATAAAATTGATGTTGTCCGACAGACCATCACCAAGTTTTATATTACTCAAATTTAGCTTGCAAATAGTGCGGCAGATCCACTGTAGTTGAAATTTTTCATTCACAAGCATAAAATAGTGAAGCTATGACTTGCACCATCTCACAAAGGGGCAAAAAAAGAAAAAAAAGCCGCCAAGAATTGCACCATCTCACAAAAAGGAAAAAAAGATGAGAAAAATAATATTGTACAACATTAATGAGAAGAAAACCAACAAGATACCCTGCCAAACATATAATCAGTGAGTTCGATGAAGAATTATACATTTTATGTTATAATCTACATATTTTGGATTTTTAAGCTGGTGATTTCAAGTGAAGTCCTAGAATGATTAAACCAGTGGCTTCATTTGTTTATTCCGGGCCTTTTGGTTTCTGCTGAGCCAATAATTTTTAGCTCAAATCATTCCAGAGAGAGCCATTGCAACAAACTACACTAAGAAAAAGACAAGCAAGAGCCCCGGCATATTTTCAGTGTTCCCAAGAGCAATCATTACGCTTGCCAAAAACGCAAGTACACCAACTGGCCGTTGACTAGGGAACATAGCCATTGTAACTTTGAACTGAACTTCTGAGATGTTAAGGACACTGCCAATCCAGAGAACTAGTAAAAACCTGATTTCACTCGAGCAAGTGCAGAAACAGATGGGTAAGAAGATCATGAGACATTTAAGCCTCAGTGCATACCTAATTTGAATGATGGGATCAACTGAAACAGAAGTGGTTTCAGTTTCAAATACTTGCAATATTGGCCTGCTAGATTAGCCCATGAAGACGCCAAATAATGGGCTCATGGATGGTAATCAAAAAGGCAGTATTTTCAGGTCCCTGCCAAGAAATTGTTTTGAGTATTTCTTAGCACTAGAAAAGAAGAAATTTTGAACTGAAACTTCATATACTCGCTTGCAAACCTATATATGGATATATACATAAATCTAATGATCCATTTGACTGTCGTGTCATGGAAAATTTCAAGATATAATCTGTCTCCCCTCCACTTAAGAGTTAATATATACTGGGAATACTGTTGATGACTTGTATCCTATAAATTATATAACACCGGTTCATAACAAAAATATATGCTGGGAATACTGTTGATGATTTGTATCCTATATATTATATAACACCGGTTCATAACAAATCCTATTCCAATACTGTACCACTCAAATGACAAGCTCTGTGCACAATGTTGATTTGAAGTATCGTGCATTGTGCACAGTAAAAAGTGAAGAAATTACGTTTAATCTTTAATAACCCAGGATCAAAAAAATTCAAACATTCAACTTCTCCACAGAAGAAAAATTGTCTCGTTGATCATAAAAACAGACACCTCCTATGTCCTATCTTTCAAAATGTAGATTTTATAGAAGAAAAAGCTCAAATTAATTTTTTCAGCTTTGAAGAATGGCGTTGAACAAATAAGAGGTAGAAAGCTAGAGAGAACTCATAGGTGTAGATATGAAAGGACCAGAACAACAGTGGGATTGATGTGTGGGATGAAATTAACAGATCATAGGTTTTAAAAAATAAATGAAAAGGCCAACACAAACCTTTCCAAACGCTAATTGTCAAGGCCTCGGCAGACAGTCCATGGACATACTCGCCCAAATATCTTTGAAGCAAATTCAAAACCTACGAGAACATTTGTCAAAACCAGCTTAATTCACATACTTTAAAGATGACCAATTTACAAAAACTTATTTCACGACAACAACTAGTCAACAGATGGAAAAGGTGTGCAAGCTTTCTTCAGAAGTGTTAAATGATGGTATATCCTTAAATTAAGAAATAACTAATATCGAGAGATCTTCCATTATAATTCAAGTCAATAAAATTCTTCTATGTCCACATGTTCAGAATTCGTCACAAATTCTCAACAAAATGTTAATACAATATGCATCTTACTCTTCCTAATAAATTGCTAGAAATCAACCAAATCCAAAGGATATGCATTACACAATAATAATTTCACAATTCCACGATCAAATTCAAAACAAAATCTCCATCTTTAAAGATAAGCAATTTGGCCAATTATCGTCTTTCATCTTAACTTTCAAAATCGTCCTACTGACCAAATTATATGGAAAGTTGCCATTGTCATCATCTAGCTTCTTTTATTTTTCCCTTAATATATCATAATTCAGTATATTACACTGAAACAGTTACTAACAGATAAACGCACCGCAACTCCATACACAATAATAATTTCAACAATTTATAATCAAGCAAAAATAAATAAATTTTCACGTACTCAGAGCCAGTAATTCGAAACTTTTCATTTGAATCTGAGCGTAAAGAAACTTAAAATAAAAAAAATAAAAAACCAAATATAAATAAAAAATGCTAACGTGTGCTTCGAACGTGAAAGATTAAACGCCTATCGTTACCAGCGACAGATTTTAATGGTAATCGCCATCTAAAAACGGCCATTAAAAAGTGAAATTTGACAAAAACAATTGAGTGGAAATATTGGAGAATCATTATATGAGAGGAATTTCTTCGGTTTTGATTGAGGTTTTTAGTGTGTGTACTGTGTATATGTGTGAACTGAAGTGTCAACTGGAAGGGGTGACCGGGTGTTTTGTCCGATAGTACAGCCGGTCCTTTTCGGAAATATCATTTGGCAAAAGCAGGTCGGTTTGGGTAGGGTCCAATCTCTTACGGTAAGTGGTTGATCATTGAAAAAGGGTCATCCTACATGTACTGACGTACATTAAATATTAGATAATGTCATGTAATACTTTGTTACTTATAATTTTTTTAAATATGGTCAGTTTTTTATTCAATCTTTTTTCTCCATATCATTTTCGATCACCTTTTGTGACTTTTTTGTACAAACAACAAAATTCATTGAGAAATGACTCACAAAGTCCATATAGGTGTTGCGCTGACAACACTTGTACGATGGCCTTTCTATTTATGTCATCTCTCGGTGGTAATCAACCAAGTGTTCCACTGTATGGATTATGAGAAATTTTTCCTGGCAGTGTATAAATTTGTGTTAAATTTATTCATGTTTTTCTCTGTAAGATGGATCGGGGACGTGTTTTGGAGGAAAAATGAAAAGAAGACATTTGGAATAACTGTCTGAACTTGACAATAATGGAGCCAAAAGTAAACAAAAAGATGACTAGCATTTTTCTAAATAGATAGCGCAACATTGCTTTGAAGGATGGAGGTCAGTGTTGCAACACTGATCGTGCTACAAAGTTTCTGCTTGAATTTGGCCAAATATCAACCTTCAATTTCTACCGTGCAACATCCTTCACTTTCATCAGAAATCAAAATCATCCGTCCTTGAATCCCGAATTGCAATCATGTGTTAGTATCGAACAAAGACCAAGAAAGATATAGCAAATACATTTAACTTCATGTTAGTCTACAAGACGATATTAGATTAACATATATAAAGTTGAGCATTATCAATCAAAATTTCGCAAAGGATCCAAAGATACAATGAAAATCTCATTCTCATCGGAAAAAATTGTTCAATTAGATTTTTTAGTTAATAGTATTCACCTATAGCAAATAGAGAATATTGTTTTTACTACTTTCTTTTATATTTCAAAATCTCGTCGAGAACAATTTCAAATTAGATGAATTTCATTTTAATGTTATATATGAAATTACTGCATTGACTTTTCTTAAAATTTAGTCCATGCATCCTAATTTTCTAGATCCGCCAGCTTAATCATTTTTCACAAAGCCCAACTCATGTATATAAATATTGTTTATCGGCAGCATTGGAAGCCTTGGAGAAGCAAATGCATCTCTAACTTACACAGTGCGCAATGCGAACAGACTAAGGATCGAAAACATCAGATGGACAACTAAGAAATAAAATCATTGTCGACCAATACTACTACTTAACGAAAGCTTGCAGGAAGGAACGAGACATCATTCGTGTCTTAATAGACATCACACACACACAAATATATGAAGTCCTTTTATACACTTTGCATGAAGTGACAGCGTGGCTTGCACGAATATTACAATGTTAGAAGTCGAACTTCTATCGCATTGAGGCTTACTAGTACTAATTTAAAGACTCAATTTAACATATAATTGGAATGTAACAATTATAAAACACTATACAAGTTTTTCCCACAATTTAACTCTCAATTGGCAAAAATAAAAACTAAAAAAATGAATTCTTGAATCTTAAGGGGGAAAAAAGGAAACAACTCATCTTAAATTCGGAATCTCAAAACCTTTAGGGCCTGCTTGGGAGTTTCGAGGTACCGATTATGAGCCTTTTTTAAAGTATTGATTTTGAACGTTTGTGAGTGGATCGATAGTTTTTAGTAGCGATTTTTATAAATGTCCAAACATATGCTTGGGGTTTATTATCCATTGGTACTAAATTTTTTTAAAAGAATAAAATTACATATATATTCCTTAATGAAATTTTCAATTTATTGTTTGGATTTTTTTCTTATAAGTGATATTTTATTTATAGATAATTTTTTACGTATAAATTAATATTTAATTTTAAAAATAAATAAATTTAAACATTTTCTTAAAATTTCAAGTTATATTTTTTATTTATAAGTTAATTTTATACTTTTATATTAAGTGAATTTTTTTACTCATAAGTAACATTTTATATTTTATAAGCGCTTTTTTGTATTATTCATAGTTTTTTTTTTTATAAACAATTCCGATACACAAATAGAGCTCACTAACATGGTGTTTATCCAGCTTGACGTGGCAACATTTGACAAAAAAGAGGCAACTATTCGCATTCATTCAATTTCCCCCCAAAACACACCCACACTACTTCACCCATTCCGAAACACGGAGGCAAAAACCCTCCCCACACTGTCTGACCTCACATCAGTCGAAAGTAACGTCGCCACATCGACAACACTTCCATCGTAGGTTTCAATGCCTCACGCTTCACCATCTTCGACCGATTTTCGATTAAAGATTTAGATGCTGCTTTGCTAACATCTCTGTGAATGGTTTTGTCGGCATACGCTTAACAATCTCCAATCGCCAACGAAATCAGCATCACAATTCAAAATATCTCGTAAAGTTGGACTTCGTTTGATTCGCAAGTAAGACAGCGAATCAGCGCCACAATTCAAAATATCTTGTGGCCAAAATTTGACTACATCAAATTTCAGTGCGTAATTGAAGATGTTTTTCAAAGTTTAGTGAACAATTGAAAACATGACAATTCGTTAACGGTATGACAAGATGCCACGTGTGCATTTTGTTCGTCACGTCACTAATTCCGTCAAAGTTTTAAAACATATGTTATGTTATGAGTAACGTCGAACGTTTGAATAAATTTAGTAACTAAAATTTGACATCTTAAATTTCAATGGGCAATTGAAAACACATAAAGTTCAGTGACCATAAGGATAATTAACTCCCAATTAGGCCTTACTATAATGGAAAATACTATTTGTACATTCCATGTATACATTAAGGTTGACATTGTACGTGATGTAAAAATTTGTGCCATGAATTATTTGAAGTATTGTAGAAATAAATGGTAAAAAAGTGTGTAACCTCACTCACAATAAAAAATAAATAAATAAATTGTCAAACTTAGTGCCCGTTTGGTTCCCATTATTCAACATTATAATGTGAGAAATAATATTTTTTTTTGGAAAACGTGTGATTAAAAAGAAGAAAATATTTTTGGGTTTACGTGTTATTATTTTATTGAAAAATGTGTGGTTTATAAGAAGAGATAGAAAAATGAATTATATTTTAATTGGTAAAACTGGGTCTTAATGTTAGGAATTAAAAAAAAAAAACATGTTTAACCCAATATTCATGGGGTCCCACCCCATTCGAGGCGATAATTACCAGCCTAATCGAATAAACGGGGAGGAGGGACGGGACGAGAGTCATTACCCCGAAGCAGGTACGGAGTACAGAAAACACAAGTCCCACCCTATTTAAAGTTAATTTCAAATTTAATATTTTTATCAAACAAAAATAATAAATTTATCATTATTTTTAAAGAGAACATAAGTCTTTTTTTAACAAATTCGTGAAAAAGTAATAAATTTTAATAACTAAATA